>WBNM01027873.1:94466-169625 GCA_013399055.1 Ramphastos sulfuratus | reverse complement strand
GGGGGGGGGTGATGGAGGAGTGTTATTCCTACAGAAAAGGGGGGAGAAAAACTTGAAGTCATGATTGATTTTTCGGCTTTCAAAACTACTCCCATGTGGATTTCACTAGCAAACCCTGCCCTGGCAACAAGCCATTAGGAATAAAAGCAGGCCCCAGAAAAAGAAAGATATGGATGGATGCAAGCTTTACGCAGAGCTCTCAGAGAGAATCCACTTTCTTGTGCAGCAACTTAGTCACTTAACAGATCTCTGGACAGAATTTCTTCATGGAGGGCAGTGCAAGGCAGAGCTATTTCACCCCAGAATCTAGCAGCTGAGATCCCTATGCTCCATCCTTCATTTTGTAGGCTTAAAAGTCAACTGAGTTTCCAAACAGTAAAGCTGAAATCTGAACCTCATTTTAACTCTGAATTTTGCAGTTTAGTTTCAATGAAGATGCTGAGGTCAGTAGTAACTGTGGATGCTCTGGGAATATTTGTTCATTCCTGGGCCAACAATGGAAATCTCTGTGTGAGGAAGACAAGAAATTACATTAGGGAGGTGAAGACAAGAATTTCAACACAGAAAGTATTCAACCTCCTTTAAAAGAGGAAAAGAAAAATATCAAACAATATTGGGAACCAGAACAAAAAAGTGAACTTAACTCTCATAATTTTATAGCAAATAAGGAGTCACAGAAGATGCGCAGAAGTTATTTTCCTTTTTGAAAACTGATATTTTTGAACAACAAACCTTTGGCCAAAATTCATTATCTGAAATTTTCGTTCTAGAAAAACTGCATTGGACTGTCTTTCCATTTCATTCTTGGTTTTCAGTATTTCTTTTCTTCCACTTGTTTATTTTGGATTTTCTGAAATCGGGTACTCCACTGAATGCTCCATTGAATGCAGGGGAAAAAAAAAAAAAAAAAGGTGCATTATGTGTAAATTTCAATATGTGGCTTCTGCTCACCTATCCAGTAAGAAGCTGTGCATTGGCTGGAGGCTATGACCACTCTGAGTTATTTTTAGAGGCAGGAAGCCACGTGCACAGGTTCTCTGAGGATATTTATTTCAATTCCTTTTTTGTTTCAGCCTTAGGAGACACCACTGAGACAGAAAAGATGGGGTGACTGTTTTTGTGATGAAGTAGACCTTGCTGAGATAAATTTGCATGAAACACCTAGCAGGCTGGATGATCACTGGGATTTGGTTCCTATTTGTGGAGTCTGCGAATGAATGCTGGAAATCTTTCAAACACATCTAGACTTTTTAGCCACTTCCCCTTCTTGTCTGACTGGTGGGAGCTGAAGAATGACCTCCTTTGCAGTATTTCTAAATTTCTTCTTTCATATCTGGCATACAGACAGAAACTAAGTAGTGCATGAAAATTCAAAGTAAAAAAATAACAAAGTTTTCTCAAGCTCGAGGTCTGGATTTAGTCTGAACCAGAACTGGGTCATGCCCTGGGCTATTTGCATCCAAGATTTAGCCTTGAATTAATTCAGCGTCAGGGCAAAGGTCTGGGCCAGTTCTGAGCACTGCATTTGCATTTAGTCTAATGACATTCCCCCGGCCTCACTGGCCTCGTTAATTCTGAATGTGACATTGTGTCATCCGTGAGCTGACATAAAACAGGGAAACACTTTTAAATGGGCAGTAAAGACACAGAAAAGAGGGCTTGGATTTCACGTGCTGATAGGAAACTGAGGGTCACCATATCCAAACCCCTCTCAGGTCACTTCTAAGCCCCTTTTTTATTTTCTTTCACCTCTTGAAGTGGTGAGTGGTGAGAAGGAGGAGGTGTGCCGCTGGCTGCAGAGGCTCAGGCTCAGCTCGGTGGGGAATAGGTCTTGCCTGGACACCCTCGTTGCAGAGGGCACATGTGCAGCCACCCAGCTAGAGGTGTCCCACAGCAGAGCCTGCCAGAGAGCTGCTGAGGCCAAGACTGGGAAGAGCCCATAGCCACTGCAGTGCTGGGCTACCAATAACAAGGATCCCTGAAGAACTCCTGCAGTTCATTTTCTGACAAAGCACTGCTATGGACTTTTTTTTAATACTTCTGTAGATTTTTCTCCTTTTCCCAAAATATTAATTATCTAAAGTCTGTTAAAAATACTAGTTGCTTTGAAACTCCCCCTCCGCAATTTCTTCCTGGCAAAGAAAAGGACACTAAGGACTAACCAAGCAGGGAAATAGTCTCTCTTCTCTCACTGCCTTTTTATTCTTTTCCATATCAGTCTTTTAAAACATAATTAACAGGAGAAAAATGTTAAGGTGGTATTTACTCATAAAAATGGACAGGAAAAAGAAAAGCAAAAAATTTTGAACTATTTTTGTGCCTATAAAAGACACCCACAGGTTTTGTGCTTTGCTTAACTGGGCCTTGACAGAAGCAGGGTATATTTAGTGAGGTGAGAACATGCTGTCCTCCCTATTTTAGCCAGAAGGCCTGCAGAAAGGCCCTGGGCTGCATCTTAAAGTGTATCAGTACCTGTGGAGTGAGTGAGTGCTGGACACTTGTTGGGACTGACAGGTGACACTATCACAACTCGCCGTATGGACTCAGCAGGCGGATTGCGTCTGCTGGCAGGAGGATGAGAATCCTCTCCAGCCCACAGGACCACACCGCAAGTGATATACCATTTGTAGCTTACTGTTGCACTATGATCTCATCAGTGTCTATTCCCTCCCTAACTGGGAGTACTGGTCACATACCTCTGTTCAATTGTTTTAGGTTGCTCAGTCTACGGGGCACCTCACACTCAGAGGAAGTGCAGGGCTTTATCACCCTCTGCTCCTTGAGAGCAGATGTGTTTAGACTTCTGCAGCAATAAGCATCTTCCTTTTCAGAAAGGAGATTTTTCTGAGATCTGGGGAAGGCAGAGAACCTAACACAGCTCATACATCATCTCTAGACCTGGAGATGAGTTGAAGGCATTCCTATGAAGGCATTGGCTCCTCAGGTTTGTAATGATTCCTGACAGCCCATCAGTGAAATATTTTCCATAGTGGGAGTACAGATGTGAAGAGATGTGGATCTTATTTCTCACGTAGCCCCAGTCGTGTAAATAGGCAGATTGAAATACACAGGGTGATGAAGAGCAGATTACCCAACTAGGAGGTTTGCGCAGGGCTTGCCTGTAAGGAAAGCAAGTCTAATAAAAGTGATAGACATAACAGAACAAAGCTGACTACACATCAGCCACAGGCAAGGTGACCCTTAGCTCTCTCCCTGTAAAGTATCTTGCAGTCATTCTAGAGAACCACCTCTTTAGAGGAGTGTAAAACAGCTCAGACTCATGTGAAATTACTGATGTTGTTCCGGTTTACAGCAGTGTTACAAATGATGCAATATTAATAATCTATATCAATTTTTATATCCAGAGAGAGATTGTAAATAACTATGAAATTTGTTTATTAACATTAAATCTCACCAGAAAACTTATTTAGGAGCTTCAAAATGCACGGTTCGGAAATTTATACACAGAGGGAACAGGCAAAACTGGAACACTTTAAGAGCTAACTAGCAAATGCAAACATTTATCAGGAAGAGAAGGTTTTCTGGTCCATATACTACTTGCAGTTGATTATCCTGCTTAGCCACTAGATGGACACAGGAAGCTCCTTTCTGCTTATGGCAGAAGGCAATTAGTGATTACGAGGCTTTAAGTATTTGCTCACAAAATATTATCGGACAGTAATCAAAACATGTGGAGGGGTTGCTGTCGGTGGTCTCAAAGCCATTAGAGGCTTTGGAGTTTTCCCAGGCTCTTCTCAGGAAGCTGGGAGTCTGGCACAGTCTCTGACCTGGTTCCTCTTGACTCCCGATTCAAGAGAAGCCTTGCAGAGGGGCAGGCAGGATCTGATACCATGTACAGTCTTGGCATAACGGCACACTGGCTGTGCAGGCCAATCGTCTGCAGGCATTTAGAGTCTGTTCCTGGTAGTGGAGTTCCACACAGTTCAGGATGCAATGAGGCGGCAGCAGCACCATGAATACAACGGCAGAGAGCACATTGTGCTACCTGCTCATCCCTTTTTTATCAATACAGCCCAAGACTAATGGGCCTTTGGACATAGATTAGCCAATCAGGGTAGCACTTTGCCAAGCTTGGCCATATTAGGTGAAGCCAGGGCTTTTATTTTCCTATCCTGTGGTTGCTTTCCCCAGCACAGAAGAGGGAGGAGCAGGGGAACATGTCTGGGCAAGCTAGAGTCCTTAGACTCAGTGGCTCCATGTTCTTTGTCCTCTTTCTCACAGTTGCTTCTCCCCATAGCCGAAGTGGGGAGAGAGCAGAGAAACATGTCTAGGCTAGCCAGGACATGTATAAGCTTATTTTGGCCTATATAAGCCTACCACATCAAGCAGTTGAGGACCTGGCCGTTATCATACTCATAAGTAGATGGACCTTCTGTGCATCACCAGTCCTGAAGATACACTCTGCCCTAATGTGAGCAGTTACGCGTGATTGATGCTTGAAGACCTGAGCCTTAGAAACAATCATTAGTGGGAATCAAGTAGGTTGATAGTGAAGACATGTGTTTGTCAGAGGAGGAACGATGAGATCCAGTTGTTCAGTCTTGATAAACAGTAAGTGGTGACATCAGGAAGGGGCTATTGACTGACAGTATGGATGGAAAGGAGCTGGAAAGAGACTTTTTGGTAGTTGACTTAGGAAACACAGGGAAGGAATGATGTTATTAACTGAACTGAGCTGAACTTCTTTAAAATAATAACCAAAAAAAAAGGAAAATTAAAGCCTTTCAATTTTAAAATGGTAAACTGAAATTCTGAAGTACTCTTGAAGCTTGCTTCATGCTTTTCATTTGAAACCATTGACTGGATTCAGCCAAGCATGTGGCTAATTTCAGTCCCTCTCTGCTTTGGTAATGTTCATTAAAAAAGGAGACAACTGTCACCCTGCAGCACTGACAGACAGATGTGGAGAGGCTGTTGCCAACACGTAGTCACCCCAGAGCAGAAGAAATCACAGACAGTGGCTTGGTGTGACACAGTGGAGCTCTGGCTGTCACACGTCGTATCACAGCCGGCTTGGCAGCAGGTTTGTAAGTACATGTCATATGCTATAATTCATTCTCCAGCTCCTTCTCTCTCCCTTTCTCTACAGGGCATTCTATAGCCCAAAATGAAAGGACAATGTCAGGGAGATGAAGGGCCTTCAGAGCAATTGTAGTGCTGGAGAAAGGGCAGAGGAAGGTGCAATGTCACTCAAGAATGAAAACTATTTGAGGCACTGAATGACTGGCATGGATGAAACACAACTGCCAGTTCCAAGCAAGCCTTTTCACTTCATTTTCCCCAATGGGAAGATGCTGCCAAAGTCAATCTGTTTCCTCAAAAGGCTTTGATCATCACAAAACTCCATTTTCCAATGAAAAAAAGGGCTAGTTTTCAGTAGTTCTATAGCACAGCTCTGCCTGGGCTTTTGTAGTCTCCTCTATGCTCCCACCAGAGGAGTTAATATACATCTTATGTGTCACTTCCAAGGACTGAAGCCTCTCAAATTTCTCTGTGGTGCCATTTCTTGATTAGTATTATGGGTAGCACTAGGTAAATGTTGATTTAGATGTCAATCTTAATAGGAAATGTAATAAATATATCTGTGCCTTCTAGCTGGAGCCCCCAAAGTTACACTCCAGGCATTTTATTGGCCTGTTAGGTTGTCATCTACATTTTACACACCTCTTTTATACACATGTAAAATTAATTATATGTATGATTATATATGCATACAAATATGTGTATGCATGCCCACATTTATGTGTGTGTTGATACACATACCACTCTCATACACACATTTTACTTGGGAATAATGTTCAGCATAATTATGGCTTTGTGTTTCTTTACAATTAAGTGGACAGATAGAGCTGAAGCATGAAGTGTCCTTGCTTAAATTTACTCACACATGCAAAATTCAGAGCAGTAAACTCAGACCTGCTTCTTGATTTTTTTCTCCATTAAAATGCATAGCATTAATTTATTCCATTGGCTGAATCAAGATCCAACTGAACTGAAGCTATAGGGTGACTTGAAAACCAAAAGGCAAAATGAAAAATCAGGTATATTCAGTTCATGTGCCATCTACAACATCCTTGCCTTCTTGCTCTCAAGTTCCTTTCTCATTATCTCCCACTCATGGTGCAGCATCTTCTAACTGCTACCCCACCCTGCTTCTGCTAGAGCTGTCACATTTGCACTACTGTGAGGATTGTGGCTACACAAGGAGGGAATTTTGAGTGTCCCTCATCCTAGGCTGAGTGCTTAAAGAGAGATGCCTGCTGCAAGAAACTGAGGCATCTGGACCTGTGTTGAAATCTGCAATGGAACTTGAACATAACAAAGTACAATCACCAGCACCTGGAAGCTAGCTGCAAGTTTTGCAGCGGCTGGTCCATGCAGACACTGTAACAGGAGCAGCTAGTCCATAGCTCACAGGCCTCTTCCCACTGCAGTGCTACAGAGGTTTCTCCTTCACTGGCCCTTGCTCCTTTCATGAGATTTCAAGCTCTAGGAATTCCACACATTTTATCTTGCATATCTAAAATGCTCTTTTTCTTGGGTTCCTGCATCCTTTACTTTGCAGTGCTTAGTCCAAGCTACCTGAAGGGATATTTGCACTTGCTAAAACAAAGAGAATAAATGGTCTCCATTTTTGTCCCCAAGATCAAATCCTGTGCGTTTCATTTGCTGTCTGGGCCTTTTCTAGTACAGCAGCATTTGTGAGCAGGTGACAGTACGAATAAATTTTATCAGAAGATCAACCAAGCACTGGGGAATGCTGGTGACTGAAGGGGTCATAAAATGCTTCTTTTTTATAGGAATTTTCCTAAATGGCTTCCTTAAACAGTTCTTTAAATTGATTTCCTCGTGAAAATTTGGGCAATGCATCAGAAAAGAAGATCCCATCTTCTCTAGAAACTCTTGCGAGCAGAGCAAGTAAGATTAATCAGAAGTGACAGGGCAATGCAGAAACACATTTAGCAAGTAACTCACCATTTTGATGAAGATGCAGCCCCTGAGATAAAAAGGGTGAAAGCAAACTTCTCTTGTGCTTCCCAGATAGCTTGTGCTATCAACCTAAACAAATCACATTCCCTCTGAAGTGAGCCTTCCTTAATTGCAATTCATCAGCACCTGCCTAGGAATTCATTTTTTTATGCATAAAAACTCTCCCTTATTAAAAAAAAACAATCAAACAAACACAACAACCAACAACCTGCCCTGTCACAATCTTCCATGTATTAGGATATTTTGCTGCACAATCTAATGGGAAAGATTCAGTAGTGAACACTACTCCTAGTGCTGTAGTGGAGCATGGCAGCACCTATTTTAACCATGGACACAAGGAACATCTCCCTGTTTGGAAAACACCATTTGTCACTCATTGCAGCGTGTTAGCATGGGTTTGTCTTAGCCTTCTCTGCATTTTGCTCTATGAGTTCCAAAGGTTTCTCCTCTGTAGAAGGATATTTGCCAAAGTCTGAGCAACTGGGACTGAAGAATGAAAGCTACCGATAATCTAATTTAATTCCTCTGAAGGCAAATGTTCAAAGAGTTTGGATCCACAGGTTCTAAGTAACGAGTAAAATAAAGTGATGAAAAGTCTAATGGGAGGATACTTGGCCAAGTTCTAGTATGGTTATACAGTACAAATCCAAAATAAGGCCACAGACTTTGTTCTCCATGCCAGTAAATCTACATACCTGAAACTATTTAGGTCTCTCTTTTTAAAGCTTTTCTATAGATGGACAAAATTACTTGCAGTCATTTGGATCTAATTGTGCTTTTACAGAACCTGATGTGTATGATGAGTGAAAGTTTGCAGTTGTGCTACAGATAAACTCTCTATGTTAAAAAGTCAAGAATTTGATCCAGTTTTTATACAGCTAAGTTGCTTTCAGAGCAGTTTCACAGATATATCTGAATCATGAGACAGATAAGATAAAGGAATAATTTTTTCTCAGTTTGGACTAAAATTGAATTTTTAAAAAAAATGTTTCTTCACCTTTGGTTGTGATTAAATTTTGTGGCAGATATGGGAAACCCCCTTCCCAGAAAACAGTTACCAGGAACTAGCATGCCCATCTTGCACAGTACTTGCTTATCTGGTAGTCTGGGTCCTGACTTTACAGACCAAGAAGGACTAGAGGCCATGGATGTGCTGTGTACATCTGAAAATAGGATCCTTCCACAGATACACAGACAACCAGAAATCATCTCCAATTATTTTTGGTCTGTAGATGCTCTTCTTTATTTCTAACATGGATAAGACTTGGAGTCTGAGATTTTGCCTTTTGCCTTGGATTGACATCTCTCCGCTCATGCAGTTCACCCACCACTGAGACTCTAAATGATGTGTTGGTAGGAGAACATCCCACTTTTTCCCTACTCCCCTGACTCTCCTATGCATGCTGCAAAGCTGCTAAAATGAAGGGGAAAAAAAAAAAAAAAAGGCAAGAAAGAAAGCAACTTCAGAGATTTAATACAAAACAGGCAGCATGACCAAAAATATCACATTTATAGATTCATATCTTAAATCTAACTCAAATCCATCACAGACAGCCCCCAAAGGGAAATGCGCATGCAAGACTCATCCAGATGGACTGCTACACATATTGCTCTTCATGGTTTTCAGGCACTGATGTTGCCAAAGCATCATTGTTGGGCACCCTCAAATGCCTTTGAACCATTATGACTCCCTCCCTGCTGTTGAGGACAGATCCTAGCAGCACTGTAGGGACTCACCCTCAGTGCTTCAGTATGACTGGATGGAAAAACTGGTCTTCTGTTCCTCCTGAGTTCTTTTGTCCCAAACCATGGTCTTGAGTGGCTGTTAGAAGTGGTTAAAAAAAAACAAAACCTACCCCAAAACCACACAACCTCTTTTTCCTGAAACTGCTGATGCTTTGCCATTTGTTTCCATTATTAATTGGCTCAGGGGAAGTTAGAATATCATAACTTCTAGCAGGAAGATTATTTCCACAGAAATTATTTGATTTGGGAATATATTTAATTTTTAAAATATAAAAACATCTACTTTTGCTGTTGTTCTGCTGCTTTATATTATTAGATCATACTTGATATAGTGAAGTCAAAACAAGATATTTCACCTTATCAATATTATGAAAATGAAACAATTGAGCAGAATTGAGAGAATAAGAAGTCACCTCAGAGCTGGGTTTTCCCATTAAAGTTTAACCAGCATGGCTGTGTTCCCATGTGTTCCCACCGAATGTTTGGATTCCAATAAAAACAACCTGAAAAGCCTTTTTTTTTTTTTTTTTTTTTTTTTAAATACAGATGCATTTGCCAGAGAGCAGGCAAGAACAATCCTCACTCTTCTCTTTCTGGTATATGCCCTCACATGGAATGGTGGGATTGCAGTTTGGGACAAGGCTTCGAGGAGACCTTAGAGTAGCCTTCCAGTATCTGAAGGGGGCCTACAAGAAGGCTGGGGAGGGACTATTTACAAGGTCTTGCAATGACAGGACAAGGGGCAATGGGTTTAAACTGGCAGAGGGAAGATTTAGACTAGATGTTATGAGAAAGTTCTTTACAATGAGGGCGGTGAGGCACTGGAACAGGTTGCCCAGGGAGGTTGTGGCTGCTCCCTCCCTGGAGGTGTTCAAGGCCAGGTTGGCCGAGGCCTTGAGTAACCTGTGCTAGTGGGAGGTGTCCCTGCCTATGGCAGGGGGGTGGGACTAGATGATCCTTGAGGGCCCTTTCAACCTTACCATTCTATGATTCTATGTGCTGACCCCCCCAAAAAAAATCATATGCAGGTACCATGGTGCAGAAATGAAGGGTTGGAAGAGGCCCTAGGACTGATTTCGTCATATGAACTGTGCACTTCACATGAAGTTTGGGAAGCTCTCCAATGGGAAGGAAGCACTTGAGAGCAACAGAGGAGCGAAAGCCTGACAATCAATATCTGAGAATGATTTCCCAGAGCAAGCAAATAAAATGAGGACTGGCAAATAAAATAATAAATAGCAGTTAAGTGATAATTTGTCAGAAAATGTAGAGGTGATTGAGAATTTTCTGTCAGAGTATTTCTGTAATTAAAAATAGTTGTCAGGAAAATTATGATTTTTTTCAGGGGAAGTTTGAAGCAATTTTTGTACAGTCTGCTGGGGGTAAAAAATCATAACAGAAAGATTTCTGATTAAATCAACCTGCTCAGTGTCTGTCCAAGCTCCCAGGCTCTTCTTCATGTTCTCAGCATCTTTTATGAGTTAGGTGTCTTGGAGAAATTATAAACCCCATGAAACACCTCTTGCTGATATGTTCCAATAACTCATAGACTATAAGAGCAGTGCAGCATAAAAGCTATAGTCTGCCCTGGGAAACCCAGGATAGGGTGGGTTGCTGGAACTATAGCTCCTATGTGTCAGTATGACGTGTAGGCAGATCCAACTCTGTCAATCTAAGCAATACAAATTCTTTTGTCATTTCCTGAATGAAACTTTTCCAAAGTGTCCATTCCATTAGAAAACATGATACACAGACTTCTTCTGTCCCACTTTGGAACAAAAACAGATGTCAGAGTATTGGGAATGTTTCCATCTTTCTCCGCTGTGAAAATCTAACTGTCAAGCATCTCTAGATGCTGGGCAGAGGAGTATCTGTGTATAGCATGTGAGCCAACACACTTCTAGCCTGAAGCCCTGCTTCATATGGACCTCTCTGGCAGCCCTTGTCATGGAGCAGTGATCTCTTTTTGTGCTTCAAAGGAAGACAGAAATGGAGTGGAAATGCTGTGCCATTTGCTTCTGTGCTATGGGAGGACTTTCTGAATCAGAAAGTGTCCAGACTGCTCACTGCAATCCACGACCCTTTCTTCTTTAGGGGAAAACAGACATTTGGGATATTCATGTCACGAGGCTTTTATGCCTTCTCTTAGGCAGCTAGATCACTGAAGGCCAGATGGCACCCTGAGATACACTGCTGTAAATCAGGAGGATTTCACCAGCCCTGCAGCACAAAGAGCGCAGAATTAGGCCTTCCCACCCAAGATACAGTATTGCTGGGGATGTAGCTGGGGAATTCCATTTGTTTGCAATTAGGTACTGGCACTGGAAAAGCCCTGAAGTCACCATGGTCTCTGGGCAACAGATAAAGCTTTTACTTTTGCACAGACAAAAGGCAGAGCTGGCCAAACCAAGACAAAATGTGTGAGCACTGGGAAGCTTGATGAAAGGCAGTAAAGAATGTCCAAAGTCAGCAACAATAATATGGCAGCAGGAAGAAAAATCTTAAAGTAGTTAAAAGTGAGGAAGGGGGGAGGGGAAAGGAAGGGAGAGGAAGGAGGAGCCAGGAAGGCTGGGTGCCCAAAGCAGTGATACACAGGGTGAGCACTGCTAAGACTCACATGGGAGCAAGCCACCTGGGAACTGTACAGAGCAAGCTGCACATCTCAGACTTGCTCCTCTCCTATCCACAGAGCATCTGTCTCCAGGCTTTCTCTCTTATGACCAGGAAGCCTTGCTTCTCCTTGTCACATCTCCATTATCTCTTTACATTACTCCACTCCTCTAAGGAACCTAAATACTTCCTATTAGCCAAAACTTGCAAAGGGTGAAAGATGTGAATAAGAAATTAGATGATCTGTACTCTTACTTGCTTGACATCCTGTGTCTGGTGTGCTGCCTCTCCAACACTCGGTGAAGAGAAAGAGACTTGCATTGTTTGAAAAGTATATGTACCCAGCACAGCAGATCTTCGACCATGAAACCTATCAGGTAGGGATTGTCTTTATCATTCTGTGTTTGTGCAACTCCTGCACAGTGGGTCCTTGTCCCAGTTATAGTAATGATGGACAAAGAGAAAATCAGACTGGGAGGTTGGGTGCAAGTGTATGGGAATGCAGGCTTGTGCAATATATACAT
This sequence comes from Ramphastos sulfuratus, assembly GCA_013399055.1. Taxonomy (NCBI): domain Eukaryota; kingdom Metazoa; phylum Chordata; class Aves; order Piciformes; family Ramphastidae; genus Ramphastos; species Ramphastos sulfuratus. Next base: position 157,734 of record WBNM01027873.1, on the reverse strand, counting down.
TCTGGAAATACCTCTGGAATCTCCTCCCTTTCCTGGTAAGACCAGATGTCTGCTCTGGAGATCTTGAGGGGAACAGAGGGGTACCAATCCCTCAGGAACAGGGCTGGCATAGATTGTTTAGCAGGAAATAATGCAGGCAAAAGAAACACTGGAACAACCAGGCTGAAGAAAGCACGGAAAGTTACTACAAGGATCTAAATTTTGAACATGAACACATAGCTTGATGGTAGTCATCCAGCTGCTTTTGTGGCTGTAGATCTGGTATACAGGGTTTGGATTCCTGTTTGCATTTGTAGTATTTATATTTCAAAAAGAAAATATTTTTTCTCTCTTTTTCCAATTATTTTGTGCTGAACTTTTTTAATAGCACTCTGCCCTGTGGGAAGACTCCCATTTAGAAAACATGGTCCAGGCTGTGCAACAGGGCTTGGCATTTGCTCATATAAGTAGTTCTCCTTTTGTGTAGGAACTGTACAGTGCAGTCTGAAGTATTTTAATTATTTCTCTGGTGCTCAGAGGCAGAGTGTGTGCTAGATATTAAACTTCAACTGATTTTATGTATTGCTGTGGTACTGTGTATGGAAGGGCTTGGCAATCTGGGTTTTGTTACACTCTGAACCACATCCAGAGAGTCCTTTCTTCAGATTTGCTGTTTTTACAGGCAACGTACAAACATGTTTCACCACAGCCAAAATCTTCTTCCAGGCGCTGCAATAAATCACGTGGCATGCTAGGCAGCTGGAACTGATTGTAGGTCTTTGGGGTGGAAGAACTGAACAGATTTTGGAGGTTTCAGTCAGCTACAGAACCATTTAAAACCTCTGTCCTGCTGTCCTTAGGTTGTGTTCTTCTACCTCTCATCAGACTGTGTTAGAGTCCTCCCTCCATTCAAGCCATGGTGGTCTGGCTTGGGTTTGCTGAAAGCCTAAATCATCTTCTTGGTTCTGCCAGCTCACAATGTCGATGTGTCAGGATTCAACTCTTTGTTAGTGGCAGTGGGAAGGAATAAATATCAGGTCACTGTTTTACCTCGGTAGCTATGATGAGTAATGACTGGCTGTAGAGGGACACACTGAAACACAAGTGAGCTGAGGACACGGTGATGTGTCAAAGGATAATGCTGCAGCAGGCAGGGGAAGACAGATCAAACTTCACAGATAGGAATGAGCCCAAAAGTATGTAAACCTGGCAGCTATGCAGCAGCAGTCAGGCAGCTCCTCACCAAAAGGACCCTAGATCCTGCTGTGATACACTGTCTGCAAAGAACAGAGAGGAGTTGTCCTGTCATCTCTTCCAGAGACTAGAAATGGATGGCTGGCCTTAGTCACAGAGGACCCACAAGGATGAGGAAGCAAAGAAGGTGCTGATGACTGGCAGCCTCTGCCAAACAGCTTTAAATCATCAAGTTCTCTCACTTCATCTGTGGAATTTGGCTTGAGAGGAAAAAGGAGGTCCTCAAAAAGCCAGAGGAGAGAATAAAGGGCAAATAAGTGTCGGGGCAAGAATGGACAAAGGGAGAAATTCAGAGATCACCAGTGTGAGCACTCCTTCCAGAGGGGACCTATGTGAGCAGACACCCTCTCAGAGTCCATGGTCCAGGAACAATGCTGCAGCCTTCTCTCATTGTCATGCCTCTGCCTCTCCGGCTAGAAGGCAACCTTTGTGACCAGAAATAGAGGCCTTTTACCCCAAATCTGTCTCCTGTGTAACAGCAGGAGCCATTCTCAGCCTCAGTCCAAGCGGAGCTGGGATGGCTGATGATGTACTGGCATTATTAATCACAGACAGGCTGAGGAATGCTCTGTTGGAACCAGCACTTTCTGCTTATGGATTTCTGAGACCAAAGGGATCGTTAGCTCATCTCATCTGACCCTATTGTTAACAGAGGCAAGAGAACTTCACTATGTCCCTGGAGAATCCAGCAAGCTGTATGTGGCTAATACCACAACACTGTTCAGCTCCACTCTGAAGACACAGGAAGGATCAGGGCTTTTCCCCCCCCACCCCCATCTTGGGAAATATGTTCCAGAGGCTAATCACTTCCACACTTAGAAATCTGGTTTCAGTTTGAATTTCTCTGGCTTCAGCTTCTAGACTTTTTTTTCTGTTGTTGATTTTTTTTTAACTATTATTATTATTATTACTTTACCTTTGTTGGTTTCAAAGCTACATATTCATTTTGTCTAAGGGACTCTTGGGATGACTTGAGATCAGGTAGCTTTATAAAACAGGGAGATGCTCACTAGAAGCTGGGACTGACACTTGTTGTGTAGCATCACAGCAGCTGCTAGGCAACATCCTCAGTGGCAACATCCTCAGCTGGTCCCAAGAAGCAGGGGCATTTCCCATGCTGTTTCCTGACCTATGCTACACCAGGATCTCATATATCCAACCCATAATCAGTGTCAGGATATCTGAGACCATGAACGCAGCTGATTTCCTTCAGCTTGCTCATATTGGAAAGGTGCCTATGAAGAGAGCCAGATGTACTAATAAGGTGGGATCACCTCTAATTCCTAGGCAGTTCACAGACACATTGCCACAATGCTTTGCTGAAGAAGTAAGAATAAAAACTTTCACATTTAAGAGGAAAGACCTGATGAAAGGCACAGCAAAGTACTCCACAGAACATTGGATCTTTTCTTAATATTAATGTGTAACTTTGTAGGTAATTACCTGCAATTCACTTTCCAGTGGCCTAGGAATTTCTCACTGACCATCTGCACTCACAATTACCTGCTCAATTTTTCATCTCTTTCATCCCATTGCTGGACTTGAAAAGTGATCACCAAGTATCTGAGTTTTCTTTCTCCATTTTTTGTATGTTTTGCCTTGCGCCAAGAAATATTTATTGAATAAGAGACTCAGAAAGGCTCAGACACTGTTTTGCTGTTATGAGATACCAAATTATGCATAACTTTTGCTCCAGCCAGAGCTGCGCATGCTACTAGGATTCAGCTGTGCTGTGCAGTGAATGAATGGAGCAGGACTGACACGTTAGAGCAGGGCAGCTGTGAAGAAAGCAGGGAGATCTGAGGAAGCACTTTCCCTCTGCTATGGGGACTTGGAGTAGGAAAGGCACTGATGAATATCCATTTTCAACTCATGGCTTTGAAACCAAGAGCGAATTCCCTACAACAGGATCCAAGATAGGTTTATAACTCCAGGATAGCAGGCCATTCATTCAGCCTCTAAAATGATTCCCCACCTTCAAACTGAAGACTGACACTGCTGTGCCCTGAGAAAACCAGCCCCAAGCGGAGTGTTATTCATAGCACTTCTTCATCCCCTTCAGAGAAATGCTAGTCACTTCCACAGTACAGATGATGATGGTATCCACTGCTGGAGCAGATACAGCTCAAGATTTTTGATTCCACTAAAGTCAACCTCTTACCTCCCCAGAAGTTGGTGGGGGGAGGGGGAGAAGAACATTTGGGTTTCTCTTTAGGGAGCAAATGGTTAAACCTTTCCTTTTGAAGATGGCATCTTTCAATCTGCTAGGTGGCTGTTCTGTACCAAACTGTGAGTACTTCGCCTCAGGTTCCCCGCAGAGAGTCTGAGCCTGTGGCACTCCATGAAAGCATCCTTGAAACTGGACACATGAACTACATCTGAATGCTTTTTTTCTGATTTGAAGCTCTTAGCTGTTTGTATGTGAGGAAAACAAATTAGAAGCAAGCATCATTTTCATTTAGATAGTCATTTTTATTAAGAAAACTTTAAATGCATACATATTTAAGAGAGAAATTACAACAATATGAAAGTGACTATTTTCAAAATATTCTATTAAAGGAGTAGTTTCAAAAGCATAATGGAACTCCTCCATAAAAGCTGCCTTACAGGAATACAAATTCAAAATCCTTTTCACATTATTTGGGAAGATATTTCTTTTTGTTTAATAAAAATATAAAGTACAGTATTTTACCACATTCTGACAACACTGAGTTCTTAAAGAATGGAAGATGGGAGGTTCATGCAGCCCATTCATCGTGATATATGTTTTCTTCTTTGTGGCCATGAGAGTTTTATGTCTGCAGATAAGGCTTGTCTTGGTGGGATGTTGGCAAAGAGTAAAAAAATCAGACTTTGCACAGTGAGTTCTCAGAAACCTGTTTGATATACATCACTCAAAATAAGTTGCCAGAGAAAAGAATGACCCTCTAGATGCTAACAAAGGGAAAACAGCAACAAAAACTTCTACAGAAGCTGCATTTTCAATGGAACGTGTGTATTTAACTTTGCCTGTAGCCTTCATTGCAAAATGAAGTTATCTTTGATCAAACACCTTAGTTAAAACACATTGGAAAGTCACCCTTCATCCTTCCTCAGACAGAATTCAGATAAGATATTCATACATACAAGTATAAAGCTAGTATAAATTAAAAAATTGGCACAGCAATAAATACCATCTATTCTTTAAAAAAATAATAATAATCCAACCTTAGGATTTGACAGCTGCACTTTGAAAATACCACACATGATGATTTCTCATTTACAGAAGCCACTTTTCCAGCACCAGTTCAGTTACCTCTTTTCCCTCCACACGTGGTTCCTACCTCACTCCTAACTTTCCCTGATTCAGTCTTTGGTCAACAGTTAAAGGCAGAAAGGAAAATCAAGTGCTCTTGAACAGTGTGTGATGCATAGGATAGCACAGGGAGCCTTGGGCAACTGAGTGATTGATTTCTGTAGTGCAAAGGGCAAGGCTACTCTTCCTGATGCATCATGTAAATAATGTCAGGCAAAGAGCAAAGCTTACAGCTCATGGTTGAATTCTGGTCTAAAGCAAGATAAAGCTTTTATCAGGTTCTCACCTAAGTCTCCAGTTACTCCTGGCCAGGTCTCTGCCACCCCTGCATTCACACTTTGCTCAACCTTGCCCATGCAAGGGAAGGACATGATGCTGGCCCACAAGAGCAGCCCCACACTCTGAGTAGTCTCAGCTATATGAGTAGTGACTTGTCACCAGCACAAGTGTCAGGGCCCAGGTCACAGTGTGAAACTCAAGAAATGCCAGAGGAAGACAGCTCATAAAGCACCCAAACAACCATCACCTCACTGTAAGTATTCCCTAGCCTTGCAGGAAGTCCCTTTCTTCCCTGTATTTCTCCCAGGAGTAAATGCCCTTCCTTCAACACAGTCTTCCCCTGCAACACTTCACTAGTTCGTCCTCAGCAGTGAAGGTTGATGGGTGACCCCATTTCCTGCAGTACCTCCATTTCCCAGATATACAGTCCCAGAGCTGGGACCCCAGGGTTTGACCCTGGTGCTCCAGCACTGCCCCACCTCAATGCTTCTGTCAAAGTAGTCTGCTTGTCCAGGCTGTAATAGGTTAGCATGTGCCCAAAGACCTTTCCTTACTGATGCTGATCCCAGATGCACTCCCTGCAACAAGGACTGGAGCAGGGTACTGGCAAGGATGTACAGTCATATTTACCCACTCCATCTTTTCCTTGGAAAGCCAGTGTTTGCCCTAGAAACTAAATCTCCATGGCCCCTACCATCATTAGCAAAGTATGCTGTTGAATCAAAACCCAAGAGTTATTTAATTTTCCATTTACTCCACTGGGAATCGATCAGACATCAAGCTGTGCTTTGATGGGAAGCCTGTGTGAGATGGATGAGATTTGTCTGTTGGAACCAAAATTCCTCAACACTTCCCCCAAAGTAATTCTTGTCTTTTTCACTCATGTCCACTAACCATTGCAGGTGCTTGTGTGGAAATAGGAGATGGACCCTATATATATGGTACAGTCCAGGGAAGACAGAAGGAATTCTGAGTTCTTTCTGTCTTTACCCTTAAAACAGAGGATCTGATCCTACTCACATTAAATCAACACTCCAATTCTCATCAATTGCAGTGGCACCACGCTTCTCAAAACAGAGGCACAATATTTTTAAAGGACCAGGTTGGTAATGGTAACAATAGAAGGAATGTCAAAATCACACCTTTACTTTTCTAGGCACAGCAGTTACTTTAAAGGAAATGAGGTGATGTGGTCCTAGCTGAAACACCCTCTGTAACAGCACTATTTCACAGAGAGGAAAACTACTTTTTACCTGAATCCACATGAAAACAAGGTAGTCCCTGGCTAGCCAAAGTGCTTCTTTGGCAATAAAGGTGCCTGCTGCAAAAAAGGAGTGCTTAGTGAAACACCCCTCTCAGTGTTCCCAACACAGGCTGCAGGAAAGAGGGAAATTTCCTTTTGAAGCAACCTGCTCTAACAAGAATAAAATCTTACAACAATTTTTCATTTACAGTACACACACAGACACACACAAATGCAAGCATTGTGCTGCACAGTTGTGCTTCCCCCTGGATCCCAGTGGATTACCACAGTACTGCAGGTGTCTTTCCACACGCTATATAGCAAAAAATATTGCGTGTACAGACAGAAATTGGGAGGAAGACAATTCTGGCCAATAGAGGATTGGTGCAAGTGGGACCTGTCCCCATGAGTACTTTACAGTGAAAATTTCAAAGGCTATCGTGCTCACCAGCAAACAGGGCCACGACCACTGGTAAACACTGAGTGTTGGCTTTCACATCCACCTTCAAGAAACACCACTCCTTCCACAAACTGCATAGACCCTCTCTTGCTCCTGGCATCTCTTTTCTCCAAAGATATGGTCGGACATCCTCTTCTAAGTCTCTGGAGTAATTAAAGGTGTTATTGCCCTCAGGTACATGCGTTTGTTCAGTAGCTGCATCGTCGCGAAGGGTCTTGTGAATGCATCATGGCTCCTTCAATGTGACGCTAGCCAGGCGAGCTGAAGTCAACTCCTGCTGATGGGTGGGAAGAGACACCTGGTGCGTGGCACCTCCAAACATCTTGCAATGTTATGATTGTGTGGTTAGACCTTTAACAACTCATTTCTTTTTGTGCTAAAATTTGTCATCAAAACCACAGAAACATAGGAAATGCCAGGTAACATCAGATCAGTGTTGTGGCTCCTAACAAGCACAACTATTACAAAACAAATACAAGCACTTTACAATACTAGATATGCATTAACCAGCTCCTCATAAGTGTCACCAAGGTTTCTGAGAAGGGCTTTAGTCATGTAGCTTTCAGTTTAACCCCTCACTCAAAATACCTATAAATGTCACCCATTGTAATGCTGTCCACGTTTATCAATATCTGATGCTTCTTAGCCTTCCTATGTTCTTGGTCTTGAAGACTTCCGAAGGCAAGGAATTCCTCCACTACAACATCATTGCACTGTACAGTTCATGTACTTCTAGGTTTAAAACTCCAGGAGACTTGCATGAACCACCATAAAGTTAAATAGAGCAGGACTTCTACATAGCAAAGGAAATAAGGTATTATATAATAACATGAGGTTAGTTTAAACTCATATCTGCCCTCAGTGCTAAGAAATAAACCAACCTGTACAGAAACATATTTTTCTCGAATAGTTACATCTTACTATATAAAAATTAGCACTGTGAAAGCAAGGCAATTTGTGCAAAAAAATCACCACCCCACCAAAAACACCACCCTTTGGAAATGCATGAAGCGTTGCTTTGTGCTGCGTGATAACAGTGAAATGTGTTCATTCCCTAATACTGGTTATCTGCTTTCTGGGTCCTACAGTAAGAAATCTTGTAGACGGCTTACAATGCTTGCCTCTTACATCTTGAACCTCCTGTTGATGAAGAACAGAGTGAAACACTATTAAGGTTTATTTCAGTTGCAAAAGCTTTAATATCAGGCCTAGTCAAACAGCAAATCTGTGTCTGGACTAACCCGAAGGTATTTCTTTTGCAGTCCCTCCAGCATCTGTCAAACATTTTGGGGGAAGTTCTCCACAAGGAGCTGCTGGGACCCACCAGGGCAAACCCAGCAACAGAAGTTATTTTGAGCAGGCTGTGCTCATCACAGTTAGTAAGATGTTCAGTGCTAATACAGGAGGAAGGCTGGCTAAGAAGCTTATTCTGGACTTGAAAGCCAGAGCAGAAAATTACTGGGGGGCAAAGAGACTTGGTAAAATATCCACCAGGGAAGGAAGGGATTAATCACTTGTGAGCAGCCCCAGTAGTGGAGCAAATGGCACTGGGAATGCCTCCTTTACCTGCTCCTACCCCATAGCTCTGCTAGAGATCATGGACTGCAGCTCCACGGGTCTCTGTGAGAACGGAGGAACACAGAGGACAGTCCATGCTCTGCTCTCATTGCTGTTCAGCACCCACCATAGGGTGGTTTGAGAGCAGAGGCTCTGGAGTGTGCTATCCAGCCAGGAGCCATCTCCACGGTCTCCCTTCTCTGGGACCTCACCTGCTGTGAGCAGCGGAGTAGCATGTCACAGCTCATGGTGACCACCCAGGAAAGGTGAGGTGACAGAGGGTGAGCAGCCACATGCTGCACAATAAACGCCTGAGGCATTAAGTGCAGAAGTAGGGAGCTCAGGGTAGGAGGCAGATAAATCAAGTTTCCCATGCTCGGTGTGAGCATGGTACCCTGACAGAGTGGTGGGTTAGGCTTCACAGCAAAGTGCAAGTGTATTATGTGCAGGTTTCACTCAAAACGAGGAGCCTGGTGGCCTCCAGGTTTTGTGTGAAGTGACCCCTACTCCTGCTCCAGGCTACTTAGCCTGCTGCAGTCTGGATGAGGTCACTAAGGCCGTCATAAGTGTTAGAAGGTAAACACTAGGTACAAAAAAACCCCAGATATCCCAGGCTAGCCTACAATATGAGAACAAACACAAAGACTGTGGTTTCAATCCCCCATGGACAACTAAGACTGTGACCACAGCCAGAGACAATTGTGGCTACTCTCAGTGAAGGTAGCCTTGAAAAGCTCATCCAGGCACAAAGAGGATAACTAAACCATGAGCAAAACTGCCCTCTTTGAAGACATTTTTTTCCAATATCTGTTAATCCTACTTCTTTTGGTGCAAAAAGGCAAGATACACCATCCTGGTGGGAAAGAAACAGCTGGGATATCCCAGAGCATTGGCATATGGAATTGTGTTCTCTGGGACTCGTCTAGTATCTCTTATAGGAGAAATGTCAACTAGTCACCAAGGCACCAAACCATGCTGCCACCATCCAGTGCTGCACTTGTTATTAAAATACACCAGTAACAAATTGAAAGCTGTTATCTATAGTTTAACTCAGTTTGGTATTGGAGCAATATGGCCAGCTAAAATTGATAAGGCTTTCAAACATTTACACTGCTTTTGACTGGTTTTGTTTCAAGGTTACTTTGGTCTCTTTGGATGTTCACTTTCCCATCTGTGTAATGGGAAAAATTTCCTACCTCTGTTGTGGCCAAACTGTTTTAAAGAGTTTTACCTGTACAGTATTCCTTTGCAGGAACGGTGCAGATGTAAACCTCAACGGATACAGGGGGGGAAATGGAGGTCTGGATAGGCTAATATATTTGCCCAAGGTTACTTAGGGATGATCAGTGGAAGAGCAGGGACTTGAATCTCAGGTATCCCAGCTCAGAAACTAATGCCTCCTACCATTCTTTCTCCCTGGAGACTTTAGTGGTGTTGCACGGGAAGGGCAGAGTGGGCCCCGTTTCTTCTGTTGCTTTTTTTTATGAGTGCGATGACGTGGTCTAAATTAAGAGAAAAATACAAAAATACTGCCATAAATTATCCGTGTACAAAGGCCTTATTCACTTCCATCCTATGGTCCCCTCACATCTCACTGGCAAATGATGATAACATCCCCTTTCATATACCCTCTGCCCCAGAGGAGCACTAGGCAAATCAAAGTGCCCTGTTGACAAGAAATTTGCAAATTCTAAGGCCAGAACAACTCTTTTCCCCAAAACATTGAATTCTTCCCAAATGCCTAATAGAATCTGTCAGCCAGGAGCCTCACCATCTACTCAGTACAATGAAAACAAAGGGGAGGCTGGATGCCACCCAGTATTCCCACTGACATCAACAAGAACTGGTGGCTACTCTATGGGATTTGCGGGCATTTGGAAACTTAAAACAAAACGGTAAAGATAGTTGCCAACATTGTCCCCATCACATGGGACACTGAGCCAGCACACGCTTGGTGGAGTTCCAGAAGGTAGTTGTTTGGATGTCTTGTACTTCAGCCCTTATTTATAAATGAGGTCAGAAATTACCCTCAGCCCCAGAGCTGCCAGACTGGGGTTTACAAATACTGTGTAGGTGGGCAGTGGCAGGTCTTGGCTCCCATTACAGCTGGCCCCTAGAAGTTGGGAGTTTCCTCTCTCTCAGTGGTTTCAGGGGAAAGGTTTTTCTTATTTGACTTTTTTATCTTTTTCAGACCCATCAGCTCTCATCTGTGCCAGCAGTAACCATTAAGCTTAGCAGGCTCCAGCATCTTAGACTGAGGGAAGTTCTGAGATGGGACTATACTAATACGAGAGCAGACAACCCGGTCCCTGTACATTTTGGGCTCTGTTAACACCATGAGGGCCTGATTTTGCATACCCTTGTGTGGAGGAAGAAGGGAAAGGCAGTCAGCGTGCTGTAAATGATGACTGAGATTGCCTGGAAATGGTAAATGATTTGTTAGCTCTTTCAAGAAAGGTTGGTTTGCCCCTTGTCTATAAAATGGATGGATATTGAATGATGTTGGTCACAGCAGTTGCACCATGATTTTTAAAGCCAGTTAAGGAATTTGAGCTCCTGACAGCCTGAATGTATTTTACTGATGTTTCATAAGTGTGTATATTACATGGAGATGTGATGAATGTAAAGCAATAATAAAGGCTAAAGCAGAATTAGAGAGCAAAATAATTCCATGGTAAAAACCATCTCTGGTTTCACAATCAACTCTATTGGACTACAGTATTCTATGAGCTTTTCCTTGCTTTTAGCTGTAGATTATAATACAGAAGATAGTCCTGTATTGAAGCACTGATGTAGATTAAGATGTCTTGACAGTTTGGATTTTACTTAAGCAATTACAAGAGTCCTTTCTACAAAACTTATTGATTTTATTCCAGAAAAATAAATTCCCATGTACAATTGGGTTTTCATAACATGAAACAATTAGCCATTTTATTGCTAGTGCATAGAGGGTAATGTCACATTTCATACAATTTCAGTACAAGTGAAAAAATATAATATATGGCTGATTGAAATGGATAGCTACATTAACATTTATAGATCTATATAGATTTATTTTACAAGCTGTTAGTAGTTTTGAGGGATATCGGTGTTTTAAACTACCAACATTCATATGGCTCCAATTCAAATATATGAATTGTTTGATGTACTATAAATATATTCCAAAGTACATTTCATTGAAGAAGTCAAAGCTGTGCACTAAAATATATCAAAAACATGCCTTGTGAAAACGCTACAGACAAGAGCCCTGACTGTCTGTGGAGCATGAAAATGCCACTGGTGCTAGCACTACTAGTTGGAAAATGAAAACCGTGCCATGATTACAGGATTAGGTGATGGAGATACATGCTTTCTGTCATCTTAGGTCATATTACTGGGACCAAATTATCTTCCATTATTCAGTGTAAATGGAATAACATTTACATTGTTATTGGAATGCTACGATATTGGAATAACATCCCATTGTCAAATGGAATAATATTTACATTCTACCAAAGGTAGAATGCTTCTGGATTAACATTAGGTAAACAAAGCCCAGAATCTGGAGATCAGGCATAGACTGACTAGTTTTGGTAGAGCTAGCCAGGGGCTTTCACTAGTGAAAGTGAAAGCAAAACATCTTCCAGCTGAGTTGTTCCCCTAATTCGGGCAAGCGGGATCTGCGCAAATAATCACATTTTCCCAACCCTACAAATTTCTTACGTGTCTCCTAAGTTTCAGGTCTTATGAACAGCACCAAGAGCTTCATTGAGGATGATAACAAACAGAAACTTAGGCAGGGGGGGTTGAGGATTTTCCCAGATTGCAAAATAAATCTCAAACCCCTGGGACAGTCAACATGGGCCACACTCTGCTCTTAGGTTGATTTGTGCCTGAATCAAACATCATCCTGGCAGCATTAGCCTGGATTGCCTCAACAGAGAATTTGCCCAAAGGACAAGAGGGCTGAGTGCTGGCAGCAAAGAAGGCACCGAGCATCGGATGAGAAATGGGGAAAGCTGTCAAGGCTGGAATCACAGTCAGTTTGTTAGCTGGCTTCCTTCTCACTTTATTCTCACTCTTGACCCCAGCGTGGTCCCAAAAAAGGCCACATGGAAGAATTTTTTGCTTCTGGTAGAATTTTTCCCCATCCTTCTTGTAAAAACACAGGGGAACAAAGTTTTGTGGTATTTTTGTGGTGGTTTGTTTTTTGGGTTTTTTTAAACTCTAACTCTTGTTTGCAGATGTTTAAAGTAAACAGTGGAGGACACTCAGCTACCTGTACTGCCTCACATCTGCCCTGGGGTCATGCACTTTCCTACATTTTTCCAAGAATGCATTGCTTTTGCAAATGACTGGATTCCAGCCCTGCCTTTATGTTCAGCACGGTTACAGCACGGGAATGTAGTGGCAAGGATGGGAGGGATACTGAGTGCACAGGTAGACTTGTTGGCCAAAATGTTGCTGTTGGATCAACCACAGCTCAGGCCTCTGGATGATCAAGAAAATTCTTTATACCATCATTTGTCTTAATATCCATCCTAGAAAGACTGGAGGCCCCCTCTGTAACTCAGCAGAAATTTAGCTTAGTAAAATTGAACTGAGATATACTGGGTCCACCTCAGAGTAGTCATAATCATCCACTTTTAAGGGGAATAAAAATAGATTTTTAAGAGTCTGAATTTGCCAGGTATGATGGGTTTTCCCCTGGCCTTGTCAGAGAGCCTGATTCATGGCAGTGCATCTCGTCTTGGCTGATATCAATAGCACTCTTCACTGGCCAGCAGAGAAACAATTCAGTGCCAAGACCCCCTAGGCCACAGCTGCCTGTGCAAACAGACCCTCGATGTAATAATATGGAGAAGGGGCTTCAAAGAAACTGGAACAATATAGATTCCAAAGTAATTGTAGTTTGACTTGGGGAAGTGGGAGCATAGAGGAAGCATTTTCCTTGGGAGAACGGCTTTTATAAAAAGGTGAGTTGGGGACCCCAAAACAGATTGATCAGGATAAATTTTGCCTCAAACCCTGGCAAAACTCTTAATTTAACATTTAGGATATAATAAAAGCTGTTATTTTATTACAGACTAGGTCAACTCCAAACCCATCTTCAGAACAATATCTGATTCCATGAATACTTTGTCCACATGGTAAAAGCCAGCCCTTAATGTTCTACCCTTTAATAACTCAGGTTGTTAGCTGTTAAGTCCATTTGTCTCTTGCCTTACTTGTTTAAAGCTTTCTCCAGATATTCCTGGATCCACTTTAGCTTGGGATCAATGCACACTTGCTTGCTGTTGCTCTTGAGCCTTGCACTGCCAAAAGAGAAAAGTCAGAGTGAGTCTACCGGGCAACATTCCTGAGCCCTCACACACACACCCCCCACCTTGGGGGTCCTAATTTTTTTGTGTCAGTGCTGCTCTCAATTAGCCCGTGGAGAGGATGGGTTATCTTTGCCATCCTTGAGGCACCTATTATAAACACCCCAGGTTTTGAAGCACTGGCATCATCTGTCTTCTCTGGGGATGATTCTTCTGATCTATACTGGGGGAAGGTGTGCATTTGGGGGTGGGACAGTTACAGACTTTGTATATCTGGACTGTTATAAATTCTGTGCTGACAATTAAATTTCATTTTTAAGTACTGACATGGTATAGGTAATTTTTGCACAGAATTTATTAAAAAATGGCCTTCACATTCAACCCAAAACTGAGATTTCACATGTTTTGAGAACAGACACCAGACCCTACCTCTTGGGTATTCTGAAAGAGTCTTGTCACTTGTTAGCTTTTTGTTTCATATAAGACTGAACTAACAGATTGCAAGCAGGAAGGTGACTGGAAGTACCCTAGAGCCAGAGGCAAGTTCTCCTTCCTGTGTTCACTCAGCACTGGAAACAAAAGTTCAAACCTCTTGAGGGGCTTCTCCTGGATGTCCAAGATGCAATTTCCTCATTATACTGTTTAGCTATTTTGAGTTCCCAGAGTGTGGCATTTGGGCTATCTGCATTTTTCATACAGAAGCAGTGCAAATGATCATAGAAGTAAGTTAGGTACTTGTTTAAGCATTTTGCTGGATGGAAGCCAAAATGTTCCCCATATAAAAATTAAATCTTCAGAATATAAAGCTATGCAGTAAGAAATAACAGGTCAAAAAGGCTCCCTGGTCTGAACTTATGCAACAACACAGTGTAAGATAACACATTGAAGATCCAGCCTTGCGAGCCTTGCACCAATAAAGAGATGAATGGACCTAATTCATATTTCCCTTACAGCACGGCCAAACTGGAACATTTCCAGTGAAGTGATATCAACAGAGAGTGAGAATGGATTCGCTGATGTTAGCAATGCCTGGAATTCTTGAGATGGCTTTGAAGTGTACAGAACCAAAACCACACATAACCAGCCCCAAATAACATGCAATACAATTCTTCTCACCTCATATTAAGACATTTAATTTTTTAGATATTTATGTCTGAGGCTATCAGCCCCTGCTCCTTGTACAGTCACGTCAGAGACCTGGGCAATTATAGGGCCTGTTAGTCTGAACTGGTTTAGGTGTCTACTTTAGGATGCAATTAATTGCATACTAAAAATGCCTGTTTCTCTCATTGAAAAGCAGAGAACTTAGAGTGGGATTTGTAGAAGTAGACACTGTCAGAGGAGATTTTGGGATTTGGAGAGATTACTTCCAATAGAAACAAAGACAAAAGCCTGTTCTTCAGCTTTCTGTTCAGGTACAGCTGCCCCTCATTAATACAGGGGAATGTACTTGTGCAAAAAAAAAGATGCATTATGAACTCTTTCCTTAAAACTGTATGATTTCACTGAGATTTTGTGTTTCTGAAGAATTTTTAATTCATTTTTACTTTTACTGGACAATGCATGCCCAGTAAATTCAGTGTGCTTAAAATCATCAAGATGAGAATTTTATATGCTATGTTTTGATTCCATTTCAGCTTCTGTTTCGATAAAGAAGACCTAGTTCAAATTCATTATGTTTCAGGACCATTTGGAGGTAGCTTTTAAGTACCTTACTTTACAATGTAACAAAAAGGACAGCGTGTTCTGTATGCCACTGAATCCCATTGCAAACAAACACACTTGAGTCAGGAATGAGCAAGAACATGAGTTGCTTTCGTTTCTGCATTTCATGCTCTTATCTAACTCTAATACTTAAGATCACATATTAATTAAGAGATAAATGTATACTCTGTCCTGTCATAAATGCCTGTCATTTTCTTGAAACTACTCCAGAAAAATTCCAATTCCTTTACAAAGCCTTGGCACTGGAACCATTACGATATCCATTGACAGTCTCAGAGCACAATACATACACTATTGCATTTTGGATGCTTGCCTGCAAATTTGTTTATAGGTAGAGATCAGTTAGTCACAGCTGGTTTTGCCATTTTTGTGAAAGGAAATTATTTCTCAGCTGAGACTTACACATTTCTCACTGCTCTCCAACAAATCCTAAGGCAGAAGCACATTTGAGAAAATGTGGATGATCTATCCAGAGTGGCTTATTTTTTTTTTTTTTTAAATAAAAAAAAAAAGGTTCAGGAATGGATGCATTTCTTCAACATATCTGTACATTCCTGAGAAAGCTCGTGAAACCACATCATAGCATCATAGAATGGTTTAGGTTGGAAGGGACCTCAAAAATATCTAGTTCCAACCCCTTGCCATAGGCAGAGACACCTCCCACTAGAACAGGTTACTCAAGGCCTCATCCAACCTGGCCTTGAACACCTCCAGGGAGGGAGCATCCACAACCTCCCTGGGCAACCTGTGCCAGTGTCTTACCACCCTCACTGTAAAGAACCCTTTCCTAACATCTAATTTAAATCTCCCCTCTTCCAGTTTAAACCCATTACTCCTCATCCTGTCAGTACAAGACCTTGTAAATAGTCACTCCCCAGCTGAGTGTCCCATCAGCTGAGTGCAGAAATATTTTAGATGACAAAGATTAATTTCTACAGCATTTGAGTTGCAACTGGAAAGCTCAACATAGATCGAAGGCACAACTAGTGATGGGACCACTGCAGAGAAACCAAATCTCTTCACTGAGATCCTCTTACTCAGGTCACCAGTAGTAAGACTCCTTCACAATGAAAAGAGAGGAGTGCTATTTTTTTCTTCTGAAGATTTTGAATTTGGGAAGAGGAAGGAGAGGCTCAACCATGAACAACTGAACCAAGAAAACTGACCCTGCTAAACACACACACATCTACAACCACATTTTCCCTAAAAATAATAGGTTTTTTTCTTATTTTCCATTAAGTACCCATCATTTCTGTCTTCTGTGATTTACCAGCATCAATCACGGCCTGGTAAATGTGTCCCTAGATCAGGCCAGCACATGTTTAGGGCCTGTACCTCCCATGGAGGCTATGGGAAACCCAGGAATTCCTTTTGCTTGTTTAGTTCCTCTCTTATGGAGAAGTGGAGCATTAGAAGACTCAAATCATTCTAATGTATTTTCCCCAAGGTGTGAAGCTCCACATCCAAGACAACAAACAAGGCTGTCCTGTCATTTCTGTTCACATACCGATAGGGAAACAGGACATGGGATTGCATAATCACAAGGAGATCACAGAGGTAGAACACAGCTGGGAAACATCCAGTTGAACTCCTTTGTGTGGGGTAAAGCAGGGTCCATGTGCATCTGACACATGGGGTGAAGAGATGAATTGGAAGTCGTGGTATGAGACAGACCAAACTTCAGCCACCAAAGCAGGAGCCAGCTGTACAACTCTTCTTTTAGACACCTGAGATTTTCACCCAGCTGAAAAGAGTAAAACTTACACAATCTGAAGTGAGCAGTTGGGTGTGGAGAGGATTTTGAGGTGTTTAATGTTGGCTCTTGCCACGTTGCTCTCGTAGAATCGACAGGGGCATCGGTAAGTCAGGCTGACGGGTTTCTCTGAGGGACACAGGGAGAGAAAGGACACGTTCGTTATTCCCTCTTCCTCCTGGTCAGCCGCACAGACACGCAGACCTGACATAAAATCCCTTCAACCATGCAGGTGGAAAAAACCAGGAGAAAAGATGTAGCTTTGGGAGTGCATTTGCTTACAGCTCACATCACAATCCTTTTACCCCAGTACCCAGCCTTTCAATAATCCCGCGCGGGGTTTTAGAAGACAAAAGAAGAAGGAGAGAAAATGGAGATAAGTAAAAAACAAGAGATTAGAAGAAGGAGCTGCTCCATTGTGCAGGGATGCTCCTGGTAATTAGACAAAATAAAGGCTAAAAGAGGGGCACTTGTCCTCAGTGTTGTTCCTGTCAAATGATTTTGACCCGAGGCTAAAGTAGAAGGTGGCCAGAAGAAAGCTATGAATTCCAAAGAGTTCAGATCAAAACAGCTCGGCTCAGGTGCAGGCTTTTCACGGGGGACTTACTGGCTACAGAAAAGCTCTGAGTCTTTCAGGCTTTCCCAGGGCCCAGCGGCTGACCTTTCCCCACTACAGACAGCCTTTGCTCCCAGCCAAGACACTCGCTTAAGGAGGTGGACCCCGAGATGCGAGACCACAGCGTTTTGCAGGACTTATTTGGAGTCTTCTGAGCTCCTAGCCTCAGACGAAGTAACGGCAACTGAGAAGACAGTTATTAGGCAGTGCACTCTCCATATACTAACCAGGGACCACCAGTTTTGTCACTGGCGTCACTAGGGACAGAATTAAGGTTAGCCTCCAAGGCTAAAAATCATCCGTGTATATGCATGCAGAACTAAGAAAAGCAGGCAGGCAACTGCCAGCCTCTGATGCAGTCCTGCTACCTGATTTCTCCATGGCAGGACTTCATTACTGGCAACTAAGCACATGTAAGTAAGTTCGTCATTCTGTGTGTAAGCTTCAAAGGTCCATGCACACTAAAGTACAAACACTAAAGCCTTGCATGGAAGCCCAGACGGAGCTGCCTAAGGTTTAAAAATTTCCCGGTGGAGCAGTTTCCAGCCTCTGGGAGGAATTAGATTCATACACCTAACCCATAAGATTAGGCTCATGCTGTAGATGATCAGATCTATATCTAACAGGGCTTAAGATCCTACATGGCAATTTGCCACCCTGTTCATTTAGCCACACGGGAGCACTAGTAGCATCCAAACCCAGTTCCCCTAAAGGCAGATGGAGAACTAAAGAGCAGGAAAAGGCTTGGAATTCTAAACTGTTGTCTAGGAAGGCGAGAAAAGAAACAGCTTTTCAAAGTGCAGCTGATCTGCATATATTGCACATTTACCAAAGACTGTCTGTAGCACATATAACCATGGATAACACAGTAAATCTACTCTGTCCTCAGGAGGGAAAAAACAGTTTTTTTCCCGAGTGCCTCAACCAAGTGATGAGCCAGAATCAGATTCCACATGCAGATGGACAAAGACAGAGGAATTCATTAGCGAGAGCAGAATGCCTCCAGATTCAAACCAGGATCAAGACTGTAAGTTAACAAATTTGGAAGACTTTTTCTGACACTTTCATGTCAGTCCAAACAATTATATCATCTATGAGTTAATAAGTGGGAGGACAACCTCCTATCTGCAAGGAGAGGAGGAATGAAGGCTACAGGGTGACCCTGGCGAACATGCACTACACTGACTAGTGCTATTGTGGAAAGGAGCGAGAAAGGCGCTAGGATTTCTCACTGCAAAATCAGTGCCTAATAGCTACATATCACTGAGTTTGTACTTGAAAGGGAGGCTGAAAATGAATGCAGTCATACAAAACTGCCCAGAACAGCTGCAGTGGAAGTGTCTCTGCAAGTTTTACCCTAAACAACATGCAGAAGATGAACCATTCGGATCTATGATTCGAGAATGTATTCCTATCCTCTCTGACGTTAGGAGAGGAACTTTGAATTCCATAGCATTTGAAATTAGGTGCAGAGAAAGTTTAACTATGACTAACACATCTATGAGTTTCAGAGCTGTTTCCTGTTCAAGAAAGGACATTAAGCACCGCAAGGAAGTGAGGGATCCACAGAGTTTGGTGTTCTGTCACCTCAGTGCGAGATGGAATGACAACTAACCTCCCTACACAACAATTCCTTCATCATTTCTGTGCCCCTTGCCTGATGTCCAGCAACAGGCACCAAGCACCACACAGCGGCAGCACAGCCACCAACGGGGTCAGCTCTCAGCATCACTTACAAGCACTTGAATGGAAAGACAAGGTATATCCAGGTGGACAGAATGGGCGCGAGCAGAGAAAACATTTGATAAAAACTTCATTCTACTCCTGTTCATCCAAGAGTCTATTTGTCAGAATCGGGAGAGAGCTGCAAAGTGTTTTCGGACTAGAACAGCTCCATTTCCCTGGGAAGTGAGACTGTCACAGGCACATCAGGCTTACCACATTGCCTAGGGTTAATTCGAAGTTCACCTGGCCTCCGAGACCCTGTAAATCCTCATCTGGATTAAGACTGAGCTCACTACATGAAATACACAGGCAAAAACACTCTTCTCATTGCAAGCAGGTTGAGTCTCTCTCCTTACACTAGTTTTTCTTCAGCAATTTCCCTAGTCAGGTAGCCAGCTGCCAGGCACGTTTACCCTGCCATAAAGGTACTTGGTGCCATTTCCTGCCAGCTAAGGAGAGCTGTCATGCAGGGAGCAAACCGAGGTTCAGCCAGGCAGCTCTACCAGCCTCCTAGCCGTGTGGCAAGAGCCGCCAGAGGGGAGACAAGCAGAGAGAGAGAGCCCCAGACCTGCTCGTAGCGGTGAGGGGGCGAGGGACTGAGGCTGTCCCTGCCGCTTGCGGCCCTTCAGGTTTGCCCTCACTGCAGTGCTCATTTCCCAGCCCGCAGCCCCTGCGTGGCGGGTAAGCGCCCGGGGACAGACCCCCCGGCCCAGTCTGCCTCTTGGGGTCTTCTCTAGGGCAGCGCTTGCTTCATGATGGCTTTTTGTACGTTTCACCGGGACGGAACTGCTGCTGGGACAATGTTGTAGAAAAGCATCAGCAAAGTTATCGGGAGCAATTAGCTCCCTCGGGCTTAAACAAAGGCGGCACCGGAGAGCATCCTGGGTGGGGAACAACCAAGTTTCGGTCTTCGAAATGGGATAATAGGATGAAAGCGGAGGTTTGAAAGGGTGCTTGTTACCAAGCCAGAAAACTTTCGATGGGGGGGGGACAAAAGGTGTCAAGTCTCTGCCAGGCGAAAGGCTAGCCGCAGGGGGAAGCCGGGCGATGCCCACAAGCTCTACGCAGGACCCTCGCCCGTGGGGAGTGCTGCCGCCCCGCGCTATGTCCTTTGCCATGGAGCCTCGTGGACCTGGGCTCCCCACTGTCCACGGGTGCGGGCCGGATGGTGCGGCCATTAGCCCGCGGTCTCCGGGTCTGCCCGCACACGGCGGCTCCCACGGCCAGCAGCTGTCGGGCAATCGGCCGGCTGCCGCCGCGGCCCGACTCTGGGGACGACCAGCGGGCAGCGCGGTGCGAAAGGGACAGCCGTGATGTTGTTGCCTTCGCGACAAATGCTAACCGCAGCAGCCCCCGCAGGCTGCTAGCCCGCGTCTCTTCAGAACTCGGCTCTCCGCGCAACCCCCGAAACCTCTCCGTACACCCTCGCCGGTGGTGCGGTGAATTCCAGCCGAGTGACCACTTTGGTTCAGCTCTGCCCTAATCGAGGGAAGATAGATCACGGCAGAGGATCCGAAAAGAAACGGAGCAACCGCCTGTCTCTCATTTCTTGTAACTTTTGGTTCGCGCTTTTGGGGTTTTTTAACGGGAAATCGATAGGCGTATTTTGCAACCCAATCACCTCCCTACAGACCGAGCGCTGTTGCAAGGTTTTACCATAGCCGATTTCAATCTGGGGTAAGTTTGGCAAAGAGGATTGCTTTGACCAGCGTTCCTCTTAAGAAAGCGAACGAGCAAGGGAGAGGAGAGCCTGCCTGCTCCCCGCGCACACCCGTTATGGCTTGGAGCTAGCCAGACGCGCACGCCTGAGCAGCGGCAGGAGCCAGGGCCGGGAGAGCGGGAGCTGCGGGGAGAGTGGAGTTCCGCGGAACCGTGGCTCCCAGACGAGCTCCCCGACGGGCTCCCTAGCGCCCGCAGCCAGAAGCGGAGCAAGTGGAGAGAAGCAGGCCCCGGCAGCTCGCTTACTTACCCTCCGAGAGGGAGAGGATCGCCACGGCGAAAGCAAGCAGAGCCAGGGCTCGGAGGTCCATGCTGGGGCGGCTGGCGGGGCGCGGGGCAGGCGAAGGACTGCTCGTCCCGGCGGCTGCTGCGCTCTGCGGGAGTCCCCTCCTCCCCTCCCTCTATAGAGGGGCCGGGACGGCCGGGCTGGGGGAGGGGAGCCAGGGGGAGTAGCTAGGCTATGATTTATTGCCCGTGGCATGTTATTACATCCTTCCTCTCTTAAAAATGCTTGGAAAGGAACCAAAAGAGCGAGGGCTTCTCTCTTCGCTCCGTCAACCCGGCAGTCTTGCCCCAGGCAAAGCGCTTGCCCCAGCAGCCCTGCGACCGGAGCCTCCCATGGGACGGCAGCGGCGATGCGCTCCCCCCCGGGGATCTCGGACGCACGGCGGCTGGAGCTGCGGCGGGGAGCGGCTGATCTGTCGGCCACTCCATCTATCCCGAGCCGGGGGAGGAGAAGGTTTCCTCACCAAACCACACCAGCCTTGGTCCCTCATGCGCACCCTGGCCCCACTTCTTTTGAACCAGGGCTGCTGAGCGCTGGGACTGCTGTGGGTAAGCATCTTGTAAGGGCTCACCGCTCACACCGACAAGCAAAGTAAAATCTCCCTTATTCCTGTGGGCGCGAAGCTAAATTTAGACCAGTGCCCCGGGTATCAGATCCAGCGCCTTATACAAAGCATCTCCCCAAAAGTTTTGGGGGTTTGTTGGTGTGGGGTTTTTTGGTTCTTGTTGTTTTGGTTTGTTTGGGGTTTTTTTTTGTTTGTTTGTTTGGGTTTTTTTGGGGTTTTTTGGTTGGTTGTTTGCTTGTTTGGGTTGTTTTTTTGTTGGGTTTTTTGTTTGTTTTGGTTTTGTTTGGGGTTTTTTGAGTGAGGATGAGAGGAAAAAGGGAGAGAGGGGATTTAAGGTTTTGGGTTGGTTTTTTGTTTTTTTTTTTTTTTTCTCCCTCTGCTTACTTGCTGGAAACATCACCTTTCCCTATATTAGCTGAACCCAGTTGTACATTTGCTGCCACATTTCTTCTCCTTTGTATTGCAAATGCCGCTGGGCTCCTTGGCACCTCGGCTGAAAGCCCCGATAGAGCTGCAGAGCCGGGAGGTCTAAGCGGTACCGCTTACCCTGAGCTGTTACAGCATTGTCAAGTGTAATTGATTTCAGCATGTCCTCGTTGTCTGCAGTCCAAGTCCATGAGGCCCTGTTTGTTGCCATTCAATACTTTAAATAAATATAGAGGCTTTGATTGAATTTGGACCCCTTAGCTTCATTTAAAACAGGCCCCCTCAGTAAGACTGAGGTAAAGGAGGGTGACTGGGTAAAGCTAATCCTGGTCTGGAGGTGTTTAAAGGACAGGTCCATGATGCCTGTCACAGACAGCACATTGGCTTTTACCCTTCACAATTTCAAACTCTCCCAAGCCACAGCTCTTGGTGTTGGGGCAAATCCCGTACCTGCGCTAACGTGTGGCTGTTTCACTTATGAGATTTTAACGCTGAGGGAAATGCTTGCACTGACAGCTATGAATTGCCTGGCTCCCTGACACATCAGAAAGGCTGAGTATCACATTCAGCTCCTACAAATTTAGTTATTTGTATTTCTTTGTCCCTGCTTACTTGCAAGGTTTGGAGAAGTAATTGTAATCCTACTGCAAGCACTGCTAGGAGCGCCAATGTCCCATCAAGTGCTGCAGCTGGCACATGGGAAGGCCATCCTCAGAGAAGAGCAAGTCTTTGCTGTTGCTACAGGCCCAGAGAAGATCAGTCTAGGGGTCTAATCAAAGAGACCGAGTGGATGTGTAATGAGATCAGATTTAAATCTGAGTGGCAACCTCCCCCTTGGCACCCTCAAACATTGCACATGTGTTGTAACTAAAGGGGAAAACTGAATGGATTCTAGGTAATGCCTGGACAGAGCTTCAGCGCAGACTAGAAGGGTTAAAGGACGCAAACACAAGGGCTTTCCCTACACCTATGAGTGCACCTATGAGAGCTCCAGATAGGACTCACACCCTCCTCATCTTTATGGCGGGAGACTGCCTCAGCTTCCCATGCGTCTCAGCTGCCCTTCCCTTCTGCTACAGCCTCCTCTGTGTGGGAGACCAAGTTTCATGGGAGAAGGGAGTACGAGTACCTAGGACGCCTCAGCGGGCATCACTCACCCCTCCATCCTCTCCCTGACTGCCCCGGCAGTGGCGCGAGGGTGCGGAGCTGCCTCCCTCCAGCGGGGCTAGCCCGAGAGGGGGACTCTTGTCGGATGGGGAGAGTGCGTGAGTCCCGGGACCCGGCTGGCGGCGGCACGCAGCCGCCGCCAGCTCCCGGTGCTGGGTAAAGTCCCCGGGGAGCTCCCCAAGGAAGGCGAGTTAAGTCCGCCCCACGTGTGCAAGCACCTACACATACACATCGGTGCTCTCTGCTATGAAGCCATCAGCGATTAAAGCAAGCTTCGCGGTATTTCTCCAGGGCAGTTTTAGTTTGGTGGGTATTAGCAAGCAGAGGAGTTTGTTTTGTTGGGTTTTTTTTGTTGTTGTTGTTGGGTTTTTTTGGGGGGTGGGGGTGTTTTGGGTTTTTTTTGGGTTTTTTTTTTTGTTTGGTTTGGGGGTTTTGGGGGTTTTTTGGGGGTTTGTTTGTTTGTGGTTTGTTTGGTTTGGTTTTTTTGGGGTCAAATCCAAGCGCTGAAAGGGGCTGTGGGGCGAGAGAGGAACAGAAGACCTGATGGACACGGAGCCCAGTACCGCAGGGTTGCCTTCACCACTTCAATGGTATGTTCCTCCTACTGGGATGAAGGAGAGATCTCCAAAAGATAAGCAAGCTCATCTGAGCACCGAGCAATTTGTACGCACTGCGATTCACGTTCTGTCAAAACCAAGTTTCTGCCTACAGTACAACAGTTCTGAGTTTGAGATTTAAACAGTAGCAAAACAACAGACCAAAACAAAACAGAGGAGAAAAAACAAAACAAAACAAAACCAAGTAGGGTCTTATGGTTTGCCCTCCCTGAATCAAGAATTGTGAGCTCAGGGAAATCTGAATGAATTGTACATTTTAAAGAGAAGTCAAGTGACTTGGCAAGTGTTACATTCCTTTAAAAATTCTTTTTATTGTAACATTAACTCCTGTAGAACTGACCAGTGACTGAATACTCAAAAGATCCAGTTTGCACCCCTCGGTGAGCTGGCTGTCTGAATCCTACCTCCCTCAAACCATCTGCAGCCAGAAACTCCTTAATAGTCAGTAAATTTAATATTTCATCTGAATCCTAACAAAGAAAGTATGAATTCAGAAACCTTAAATAGACCTACTCTTGATTTCAACGCAGCTTGAGACAGCCTTTTTTAATAATACAATATTCCACAATTTTAGTGTTTGTATCAAATTACATTTCCTCTTAAACAAGGAGATGGCAGCATTTCAGTTGCTTAGAATTTTAGACTGGCATAACCCAGCAATGAAATCATTATTATCATTATCTGAAGTTGCTTTAAATCCCTACAGATTATGTCTAAAGCAAGTATTTTCTGGCCAATACAATACAATTCATTATTATTAACTTTTTTTTTTTTTTTTTTAAGTTAAGAATTAAACTAAATGTCCTCAGGTCAGGAAAACAATGCTCCTGTTCTCATCTTGTTCTCACTAATACTATTTGGCTGTGATCTTCCTTAATATTTCCCAGACTTATTATATGTAACTAAGCACATCAATTTTTGGACAGCCACAGTGTTCATGCAGAATCTATGTTTTAAGTGGAGCTGAGAGTCACAGTACATCTCAGCAATTTTAAGTAAAATACGTTACAAACCAAGCATGTTAATGCCAGGAAATTCAGGAATCTAGAGTTAAGGATGATTACATTTTGAAATCTGTATGTATCAACCTTATATGCGCCTTGTAATATCATCCACTAGCCCACATAATAATGGCTACAGCAGTTTAGTATCTCTGTCTCTAGATTAAGCTGGTGGTTTATGTTGTTTTGGTTTGGGTTTTGTTGTTGTTGTTTGGGTTTTTTTCAAGATAAGTTTTTAAAAATATGCTTAAACTTGCTTATTTTCACATATCAGGATGCTGTGATAAGAAGGAAATGAAAGAAGCTAAAATATTCAAAACAATGTTAACTATTGCATGGTATCCTTAGGGTGCTGAGTTACGAGTACATGCAAATTTTGAGGGTTCCAGTATTTTTGTTACTTTCTAACTTAACTCTGAAATTCTTTCATTTATCATACTTTAAAACAATAAATAATGAAGACATTCATATAAACGTAGTTAGGGGGTTTTCAGTGACTAGTTATATGCCCCTAGATTTAATGTTATTCTTATTTTGCTTAAGAATTATTTTTCTTTTTTTTTTTATTAGTAGTATTATTCCTGTGACATTCTTACTTTTTTCTTTTTCTTTTTTTCCCCAATACTGTTAATCATCTTAAAGGCTTTGCAGTCTTGTTGTGCATCCAAGCAGCAGCTAGAAGAGGCCAGACCTAGAGTGGTGTGAAGATCTTTCTTGAGTCCTGTCTTTGACCTTTCTGTTTCAAGTGTTAAGGCTACTTTTCTTCCTTATTGCCATGTAAAGGTTCCAAGCTTGTCCTTTACACTTGTAGTGAACAGGACTTTTAGTGTTAAGATTTGCAATAAAGCAGCGTAAACAAAGAGAAGTGACTTGTTAGATTTGTCTGCTCTGCAGAAGGAAAAAAAATATTTCCCCAAACAGCCAGCTTTCAGACAGAATTGCAAGAGGTCCGTCCTCATTGTAGTAAAATAGCCTCATGTTCATGTATACAGAGATATCCATAATGTGTGTTGGCCTCCAAAGATTCCTTGGAGGGCAGAGGGAGAGATCAAATAGAGGTCAAGTGAGTAACTGTTTATAGATGGTTAACTAGAGTGACAGAGAACTGTAGTAGCTGCTTTTCTAGCAGTGTTTAAAAGTTTAAACTTGCTTCCCTGGGACTTTTGCATGTGATTTCAATGGATGTGAAATTGGCCCTTAAGGGTCAAATCCATCTCTTCTCTTATCCCAGCAGAGCACATCCTAAGTTGGTCTAACCTTTCATGAAGAAACTCAAAACGTGATAAATTTTGCTTGGGTTTAAGTTTTGTTATGAACGTAGCTCTTGGCTATGTTCTTCTCTTTCCCGAAAGCTTGGGCTAAAGCGGAGCCAAGTTTGACATGTTCTGCCTCTCCCCTTGAGCATCAAGCTGATGCTGTGGAGGAGATTCTATTCCAAGGGTGTTTAAAACTGTGTGTTTTTGCTTGGATTCTGCTTGAAGTGTTTAGGTTCATTGAACTTGCAGGCCACTTCAAGAAACTTAAACCTCAGCAATAAAGGTTCACTATTCCCAGCAAAAGGAGGCACCTGAGAGGCCAGACCGGGGCCTGTCTCAGCACTGCCTTTGTATTTTCTCCATGAGAAACTGATGCACAGAAGACCAGAGCACCAGAAATAAACAGACCTGTGTTTGCAGGGAAAAGATCTTGCCTAATGGCTAGGTTAGAATGGTCAGAGGTGCTTACAGCACCCATCTCATTTCTTTCAGGTTTTCTTTGGACACTGAAACACCATCATCCAAATACCTGTACACTTTGGGGAATTTCAGGTTCTGAAACATACTTTCCATCTGCTTTCTCCTTCAGCAAAGTCTAGGAGCCTTATGGTTTTGCCTGTATTAGCAACTTTTGTGGTACAATAAGAACACTTTCATAGAGCAAAGTAATCTGTAATTCTAAAGAATTTTTCTTTAGTCTAACTGTTGTCTTGTCCTAGGGACCGAATTGCTATTTAGCGACTGGAGTACACGCCCTTCTGGAGTTCATTTTATTAACGTTTCATTCCAAAGGGATCTAATTCACACATTCAGAGGAAGCTGTGCACTGCAGAGTAAACACGCATATCGGTTCAAGAAGCCCACTGCAAAACCATATCCCATATCCCAGGTAAAATTCTAGCGTAGGTGAAACCTCAAGAGTCGCAAACACCAGGCCGGTAGCCCCACCGCTGCCCGGGGTACCACCGCGTAGCTCCCTGGGCTTACGGCGAGGCCGAGCGCTGCAGCAGGTTCGGTGTGTTAGAGTGCCCTCTAGTGACAGTAGGCTGGGCAAGGGATGGAAGTCAGACACAAACCAGCACAAACCTCCCCCTCACTCTCTCCTTGTATTTTGCTTTTGATTTTGAAAAGTCCTGAGGGTTTTGTTTTATTTTTTTTGGTTGTTTGTGTTGAGTTGAGTTTTATCTTCTCTTTCTGTGACCACTGAGGAAGTGCCTGAGAATTTGATTTATTTTCTTGAAAGTGTTTTTTGTAATTTAAGAAGTCCATTATTTTAGTGTTGTTTTGGAAAAAAACAACAGCAGCAACAACAAACCACAAAAAAAACACCAAAAAAAATCCAACCGAAAACAAAACACAAACAAAGCCCATCTTAGGAAAGGATAATCACATCATTGCATCACATAAAATGTCCAAAGTAATAGATGAGAACAAGCAGGAGGGAAAAAAAAAAGGCATCAAGTGGAAGGGAAAGGAGAGCAGGCTTTGTGACCAGAGCTGGACATTAGTGCCTGGGCAGCATGTACACTGAGTACACAGAGGGCTGTTGCGGCAAATAATGTAAACTAAATCTAGTTTGTATTTACAGATTCATTCTTTGGGCTACAGGCAGCTGTACTACTCTCACATCGAAGTGAGATCCAGCAAACATCTTGTTTATGGTGGTGGAAACTTTTCATTTGCTGGAACTGTTTGACATTCATCATCTAAAGTTACCAGATGGTGAAAATGTTTAGTTTGCAATAAACAATCTTTAACATCATTGACATACATGTCACTCACAAGTGTCACAAGGACATGTGTCTTACAGGATACTGGGCCATGCCAAATCATGTCATTCCCTGACTTGATGAAATTGTGTTTTACTCAGAGCCATACTGGGTCTTACAGCCAGCTGATCGTGTAAAACAAGGTTTTCAAAGCCAGCTCTCGAAACTTTGCTCACTTACAGGGAAATAGTTAGCCAGAAAGAAGTCCCTGAAGTACATACCTGTGACATGCCACTCTCCCTGTATGTTAGCAGAAATATCAGCTCCTTATTTCTGCTCTTTTGAGTAGCTCTGGTCTTGTGGCTGTAGCTATGTGTAGTAACTTCTGCTTCAGTATTTTGGTGTGAGTGTATGTTCCAGGAGATTATCACCAGACATACTGAAACACAGGGAGAATGAGACCAATTGGTGCTCCCACAGTATCTTTCAATCTAGTGGACCCCAAGATGTGTATAAATCTTAAACCATCCATATCAAGCTTCAATCACTCATTTATAAGACCTAGGGAGGTACAGTAAAGTTGTCCAGCCTTTTTGTCTCACAGTGCAGGGATGTTTTCTGATCAAAGATTTATTGCCATTGTGTTCAATCTCTGCTTAAAAGATTTTAGAGATCCAGCTTCTATTTATTCCCTCAAGAGGCCTTTCTATAGTCTAATATACATCTTACCATCAGAAATCTTTTCCTATGTCTTTATTTTTAACTCCTCCCTTCTGGAGTGTAAAAAATTTACTTATATTCATTTACTAGTTTGCAATACTCCTCTCTGGAGATTGTTTCTATTTCCTGTTTGACTCAGGCAGCATGCTATTTCTCTGTCCTACATCATGAGCACCAAAAATGTTGCTCTTGTATCTCAATTCACAAATAGAGACTGATATTTACTGACGTGCAGGTGTTTTTCAGCATTCGTGGCTTTGTTAGCTGACCAAAGGCCATTTGGCATGCTATTTTCAACCTGGCAGAGTGCACAGGTAAGGGACTCATCCAGACTGAATTTCATGTCAAGTTCAGCCATTATTTTAATCAATGAGACTGGAACACAGTTGTGCAAATGGTAAATATTTGACAAAAGCTTGTGAGAAGGTCTTGTAATCTCAGTTTTAGGAGTCGTTCAGAAAAAATAGTATATTTCTTCAGGAACTGGTTCCTCAAGAACCTTGTTTCATTCCTTGATTCATTCAGTAAAAACCACAGAGATTTAAACAACAAGGCAATTTAGAAGAAAATTTGTCAGAGATTTTTGCATTTTTCCTCATTTACAGTGATGGTTACATTTTCAGGAAAGAGATAGAGCTCATAATACTTGTGCATATGTAAATCCCTGCACCTCTCTTCTGAGATATGAGAGCGTCGTCTTGTTTTGTTATATATAACATCAAGTTAAGCTTTAAGAACATCAGCCTCCCACAAGGGAATAAAGTAGGTGTTTAAATTTGGCTTAGTAACCTCCTTCACACATGCATGCAATCAATTCCCTAACATCTGTAGCACAGTTGACTTACAACTTTTTCAGCGTGTGCTAATTTAAAGTGTACACAAAGCTCTGACAGCATATTCCAGGCCGAGAGCCTGATCCTTGGCCTTGCTTCCACTCTGCAGAGCAAACACAACACAGAGGTGTCAACATTTGTTAGAAATTTACAGCTGGAAATTCTGCACGGGCAGTGAAGTGCCCAACACAAATCCACCCAGTGCATTAGATCTCATCCCGCCCTGGCGCAGCTCCCTCAGTGGTGTCTGGGGATGGACTAGTGTCAGACCCAAACTTGGTGTGTTACAGTCATGACACAGGGGGAGGACATAACCAACAGAACACAATCAGCTAACAGGCTCGACAACTTTTACAAAGAACCCACATGAAGATGGATGGGAGTGATACAAAGGCTACATTATTTCAGATCAAAGGTCTACATAACCCAGAATCCTCTCTCCCACCATGGCCAAGAGCAGATGCTCAAGGGTGGAGGGCAAGCATGGCTGAGACTTCCTGCAGCATGCCCTCTTGGCACATAGCCAAGAGTCTGGGCTCAGCTCCAACAAGAATGTGGAGCGCCTAAATTCCCCCTGATTTCTGCAATTCCAAGTAGGTCTCACATCATTTGACTGTGGCAGGAAATAAAAAAAAAACTTCAGTAGAAGTAAGGAACTGTATGGTAGAAATTTTATTTAAAAAAAAAAAAAATTACACCACTCTCCCTGAAAACCAAAATACATCTTTGTTCCCCATGCCACACCTGATTATAAAGAGCTTTTTCCAGGTCCTACAATACCTGAAAAATTGCAGATGGAATTTATGGAATAGTAAATGTAATCTTTGGAGATAAAGTCAAGAATATCTAGAAACAGAAGCAATATTGAATCTTCCTTTTCCAACAGTAACCGACAGCAGTATCCCTGGGTATTAAGATAACTATCAATAACCTCCAGGGAAAAAACATAGAAGTAGAGTTTCCAGGACAGCATGCACCAGAAAGACAGTGAATTCAGCATAGGGAGAGGATTTAGGCTGGCAGAATTGGTCCTAGAATGCTAAATCCAGGAGGTTATAATGGAGTTTTTCTCTACGTCCAGCTGGCAGACTACAGCTAATTAGTTTTTCTTGTGAGGAAGAAAAAAATTAACTTCTGTGGTGTGTCCCTCTAAGGCACACTTGCAATCCCCTTTTGAAGAACACCACCACAGCAAACGTCCGCTGCTCCTGTAACTGGGAAGGAGGGGAAGGAATGCGCTGGCCCAAGCCTCTCTGCACTAGAGGCCAGTATCTGATGTGCTGGCTCATAAATGTCACAGGAAGATTTTCTCTGGATTTAGAGCCTCCCCAGTTCCGTGGGGGCTGTAGTTTTCCCTTTTACATTTCTTGGAGGTGTTGCATGCACTCTCAAATAGGAGATCTGATGTGGAACAAAAGCCTTTCAGATCTCACACAGAAGGTAGCCTTTTCCTCCCAAGCAAACACCCTGACCAGGTGGACTGCCTGCAGCTGGGATGCAGGAGCAAGACTAAATTGTATAAGGGTCATAAAACCCCTTGGGCTTAGTTTTTACTTGTGGAAGAAGAAGCCAGGTGACAGATGCTTCTCTGCACTCCTAACAAGTGCCAGTGAGAGCAAACCTGCCTGAGGGTTGTCTGCAATACAAATTAAGAAGAAATCACATGGGTTGGCTTCCATAGTATAAAATGTATCTCTATGTAAACATTGCTGTGGAGTTCTTTATGGGAATGTCTTAGCACCTCATAGACCTTAAGAAAGAGAAGTCATTTCCCTGAATGTAGACATCTGGTCATTGTAGGTCTGTGGAGTACCTGCCTGGCCTGTGGCTGCCACCTCAGAAATACATGAATCTATAAGTGGTTATCATCACCTGGCAGGCATGCTGCATACTAAGCTGTTCAACAGCACTAGAAACCTTTATCTAAGTGTCCAAATGCTACCCAAAGGATTCTTGCCTGGTTTTATTATTCTTATTCAGGATGAAGGAGTGTCTGGGATGTCAAACCTTGCTTACTGAAGGTGCCGAGTGCTGCCAACTCCAGATGACCTCAATGCCTAGTGTGAGTATTCTGGCCTTTGGAAAACAGCTGCTGAAGGAGCACTATGGCACTAAGAGCTATTTATGGAATTTAGGATTACACAAAAAGTCTGTGTTAGAGACAAGACTGAGCCTGAGCTCTGAAGCAGCACAGATTACTTCTGTAGCTACAGTGATCCTCAGCTACAATGGCTTCTTGTGAAAGCTGAGAGACTTGCAGATGTTACCAGAGATAATTAATATTCTCTGTCTTCCCTTTACCTGCTCAAAATCATGGAACTGACCTCGAGCTCCCCATGGAACACAGAACCAACATCCATACAACACATGCATGCTCTTGCACACTGCACTCAATTGTTCTGGGCATGTCTGTGTTGTCTTTAACCCCCATGGACACACACACACACAAATGCAGCTCGGTAAGCACCATTTAGCTTCTCTATACTTTCAGCTCTGCCTAAGCCAAACTTGATTTTAGTTTCATGCTCAGGGCAAGTGGGTAAGGGATATTGCAACGACTTACAGCCAGTGGCCCTGGGAAAGTATCTGGGGATGTCTATAGGGAAACATAGAGTTTCTGGCGTGCATGCATACGAGGCAAGAGCAACATAAACAAAAGCAGCTGAAGTGGATGGCACAGCATCTTCTGTTGTGACTGACACAATGGCAGCTGCACTGGAGCATTGGTTGAGAAAATGAGGAATGATATGGCTGATCTGTATTGCCCCTGCTTTGAAGACTGGGGCCTCAGGAGAAAAATGCTGGGAAGAGATCAACACTGAAAAGCAACAAGCACAGTTCCAGGCATGAAGAGTTCAAGGCTATTGGATCCTTGGTGGCCTGGGACTGCTGCTTCTAGAAGGGTCAGTACAGAAAGGATTAACTCACTGGCAAAGGGCCCAGTGAGTGTGGGGCTTCCTTCCAAAACCTCCCAGCCTGAAGGGCTTTATTCAGGCCTAAGTCCAGATGCTACAAAACAAGACCAACAGGAATTTCCCAAGCATTTACTCTACTAGGGCTGCGGGGCTGGAAGAGAGAGGGGAAGGTTCATGCTCATCAGGCAAAACAGCCCAGAGTAGCAAGGTAGGACATACTACGAGGCAGAGGACAGACATGGACTGCCTGGTACTTGCACTGAAACCTGAGTCCAGGGTGTCAGCTTCCTTAATTTCCACTGCTCACAACCCCAGACATTGTTTATGGCATACTCAGTAGCTGATCCTTCTGCCTAGTCTCTCTCATTTCTTATCTCTGTCACCCTCTCATCCACCTTTCTACTCCTTTGCCTGCCTCACACATTTATATTTGCTTGATTTGATTTCCATGTTTTTAAAATATTTGTTCCTTCAGCTTTCTACTTCTCCTTGACCTTTCCCTCCTTCACTCTCCACTATCTGTCTCTGTTCTGCCTTTCATTTTTCTCATCCATAGTCTGCCTTTCCCAGGTGCTCCATTCCATTACAAGTGCATACTAGAACAGCCCATTAGAGATGTGTAAATGCTAGCACTGTGCTTGTGAATGCAGAACCTGCACCTTTACAGGATGCAGTACAAGACATGCCATGAAGTCCTTGATGACCAATGGCCTTGCATTCAGGAAGAAGGGCTCAGAAATATCTGTTGTGCCCTCTGCTCTGCAGAAGTGTCTCTGACCATTCTGACAGTTCCTTCAGCATCCCTGAGTGACCTTCAGGCAATATTAGCTCCTCTCCTGTTTTCTTAGAAAATATTTAATTTCTAAGAGCTATAAAGCTGTGGAGATTAAAAATATCAAGGTTTGTGTACTCTAAGGTTACACAGCATAAGGAAGGATCTTCTGGACTGAGTCCAGACCTTGTTATCACAAAAAATAGCCCTCTTATTCCATACTGCTTTCATACAGTCTGCTGGCAGACTCTTCCAAAGTCCAGTTGCTTGATTACATGCTTCCTCAATTTATTCTTCATCCATTTATCCCTAAGTTGTTCTTGCATGATACTGTCTATGGCATAATGAATCTCTTCTCCCTCACTTACAGACAAAATTTTTAGCTAATCTTTTTGGGAGCTTTTCCAGATTTGGTGTTTTTACGTCCAGTGCAGTTAACATAGAAGCCACAAGTAGAACTATCATGCAGTTTTCAGTGTCATCCTTCATCTGTTACCATTTGAACAAGGTTATCTAGCTTGTGCCATCTAACTCTGGAAGGTTACACTTCATTTAGATGTATTGAGAAAATTCTCAGCTGCACTGATACTCCATCTTCTAACTGCAGGGGTAAAAGGGCACAAGATTGTTTATGTTGGTTTCAGGCTCAGTCATAATGTAGGGTTTTGTCTGAGTGGAAGAGCAGAATAGGAGCAGCTGGCAGAATTCAGGAAAACTATAGGATGCCCTTTAGATCAAAGGCAGAAACTTTCTTCTTAATTCCCACAACTGATGTTAAGGAACTCTGTTGTGTGCTTCAGCAAAAAAAGAAGTCAGTTTCCTCCCCCATCTCTTCTCTTTTTTCATTGAATCTGATTGAAAATTTCTCATCAAAGCTTTTTCAGTGGACATTTGAGCTCTTGATGAAAAGAAAAAAGGGCTCGGTGCCCTTGGAAGCATTCATTTTTTCACTGAGTAAATAAACCAAATTATTTTTAGATAAGAAAAGCAGCCAGGGGAGAAGAGCAGGAAGATATTTGGTCTCAGAAGAAAGGTAGTATGTTTAGTGTCAAAATAGAATATTTTTCAACAAGTCGTGTGAGCTCATCAAATGTTCTTTAATTTCAACTTCTGAAAATCTCTAGTGTCAACCTAAAAAAGTGTTGAAAAACAACAAGTGGTGTCTGCTTGCCACTGCCCTTGACTCCATTGCTCTTAGTTGTAAGACAGGTTTCTGAATGGAGGCTTGTGTATGTATTCCGGAGTGAAAATTTAGTTTCAAAGAATGTCATCTTAATCTCACTTATTCACATTTTATGGGGAGGTGGGAAGTTGTTAGATGACCACTAGGTCATTACCTATCAGAGCTGGCACATGCAGTATTAGAAGAATGCTCCCTACTCTGCAAAAAGCTCCCAATTTAAGGAGATGCTCCTAATTCTCTTCTCGTGAATGGCTGGCAGCAGAATACTGCATTCATAAACTGAGAGCACATGCAGTGCATAAGCCTGCCTCTTTTTCAAGGAGGAATTATCTATTGTCTGGATAATCTGTTTTCATAAACAAGGGGTCTTGAGCCCTTATGAATGGAGGTAGAAGTGTCACCACAACAAAAGCAAGAGTGAGCTGCAGCTGAATAGATCCATCACCAAGAAGACCTTCCTAAGCAAGTTGGGCATCTGGCAGCTGGCAGGACTTGTGGCTGGATCATCAAACACTTGGATATTTTTACAATAGCCACCCAGAGGATATGATGGGCCACCAAATCCCAGTGATGTGAACAAGAACTAGCTCAAATTCCCACTCTAGATTCAGTTTTGTACAGGCTCTGAAGAGAAGAATTAACTGGGGGACAATTTCAGACAAGGTCCATATGGAAACGTAATGCAGGTCTAGTGCCAGGGCTTTGAGGCAGATGGGACTCTTTGAGGAGATTCATTTCGATGTCAGGCTATTCTGTGCAAGAGCTGGTGATGAATTTTGCACCACTGACTTAGGCTGTCCTATGTGACTATAGCTCTGTTTATTTTGAAAACTTGCTGTGGTGGAGGGAATTTATGAGGCAGCAATATTTCTACTTTATGGCACTTCCTTTGTCCACATTCCTTAGTCTGGTCATTTACATGAGCCGGGCCCACGAGGAGAGGTCAGGAGGGCACCCAAGTGGTATCTAGAAGCTCAGGATGGAAACACGTTTTCTCACACAAAAATAAATAATGGAGAAATGTTTCCATTGCAGAAGAGGAACAAAGGCTGGAATCATAGCAGAAACCGACCAGGGAACAGCAGGTTGCCCAGCAAAGGCCATTAAGTGTTTAACAACAGGCGCACACTGTACATAATGTGCCTGTTCTAGTGACACTCTTTTAGTCTTTGGCACATTTAAGTCTGATTGCTTCAAGTAGTCAGCAGCTGAAATGCAAAATACAGATGTAGCTATATTCAAATCTGAATAAGTGACCAAAGAACTATCTGAGGTGCAGGTACTCATCTTCCCTGGGCTGCATCTAAACATAAAATGCCTACTCCCCTTGGGTCACAGCTGAGGATTTTACATTTGACGAGGCAGTAGACAAAAAAAAAGAAGTTATCTACACTGAATGCCCATCCCTGCCCCTCTCAGGAGCTGAAAAGCCCATCTTAAAATACCATTCATCCAGAGTGACCTGAAACCTGTATCTCATTTAATTTCCTCATTTAAAAGTCTGCAGCAAAATGCGAAGAAGATTGATGAATTTTAAGTATATAAGCCCACAGACAATCACACCAGAAGACCAGACAACTGCCCAAGCCTGAGAGATCTACAAGATCAGCACAATTTTATTGACACACCAAGAGCACATGAAAGAGCAGTGTGATTAGCATCATAGTTGAGGTCACTCTTCTGATTAGGTTCCAGTTTCCAGCTGGGTCAGTAAGGTGCCACACAGTGGAATAAACCTACGGGAGGCTCTGCACTATGCCCCAGCAGAAAGGAATGAGCTCAGCTGATCTTTGGCTGTGTACACCTGCACTGTATATCTGACCTCTAGTGCCAAGGACTTTCCTCCTCTGCATGCATGCAAAAGGTCACCTGCACTGAAGGGTCTGAGCCACCTTAGGATTTTCCACATATTGTCTTGCTTCCACTGTTGGCCTTGCTTCTGCCTTCTCACCCCAAGATGGCTGTATTTCTGCTTAAGATTAAACAAGCAATTCCCACACAGGCAGTTTGTTAAATGTCCTACAGTGACAGACAATACCTTAGAAAGGCACAAAGCATTGATTTATTTCAGGTTACAAACTATAGCACGTGTTTTAAATCAGATTCTGGTCCATGACAGTGATATAAAGGAGAACCTCACTTAATGGTAGTGAAGGGAGCACATCTCCCTTCCTTAATCACACACAGATTTGCAGCTGCGTAGAGGCTGGGCTGCCTATTTGTCCTTCATTATACAAACCATAAACACACACTCAGATATGCAGAGCTTGTCCACACTAATAATCTATCAAAAATTTCAGATTCTTCCTCTGCAATCCAAAGACCTTTACTATCACATCCTTCCCTGAAAATTTATATGAACTGCTGTTCTCAACTTAGTTTCATCTTTACCCAGTTGAACTGAAAAGATCAGATTCCAAAGGGAGCTGGTTTTGAGGCTCCATGGAAATGTTCTTGTCTGTGTAAGTACAGCAGCATCACTTGCAGAATCAGCAGGTTTGATTCTGTGACACCCCTTTTCACTACACTGGTAAAACAGCTCTTCATCAGCTCTAGCACAAAGCCAACGAGATCATTTTATGCCATCTCTGAGCAGCAGCTTGATGCTGCACTGGAAGACATGAGACGTGCTCATCTAAATCCGTTTCACAGGTGGATAGTTATGAGATAATCTCTTCTCAACAAAAGAAGTTCAATGACAAATAGTTGGACAACAGTGTCACCTTAAAATGCCATGCCATTTTAACAGCTATGTCAAAATCTAAATCAGATTGGGACACTTTTAAAGATACAAAGCAGAATTATATGGCTGTTTCTTAGTAGCACTCATAAGGAGTTGGCAACTCATAGATATTCGTGGCTTTGAAGGGAGAATCTAAATACTGGACATTTGTGTCCTGCCTGAAATATCCTTGCAAAGTTGGTGTTTGGGGTGGTTTTTTGTTTTTTTGGGCTTTTTGTTTGTTTTGTTTTGTTTCCTTTTTTTGGCAAAGCCAATTCTACCAGAAGGATTCAGAGAAAGCTTTTAAAATTCCATTTGCCATCAGCTGTAACTCAAACACAACATTTGTAATGTCATCAGAGCAAGACTGCTGACATGAACAAGAGTATTGGCAGCAGCTTTCATGGGACCAGAACTGGGTCCAGTTTTCATGTTTCCTAGGCATTCTTTGCTAAACGATACTCTGTATAAAGAAGCATTTGTTTGGAGTCCAGATGTTCAAGTAACCTCCTGTCATATTTTGTCTGCATCCCAGCTCTCCCATCTGTGATCTGAAGTGTTAGAAGGAAAAACTGGAAGGATTTATTTTGATCTTACGTCCATCTGTTTTACACTCCACTGACTCCCCCTCTTGATTTGCACCAGTATTTGAGAACTGAATAGAGCACGGTGGGCACAATTCTGCGCTGCTCATACCAGTGCAAATTCAGAAGACAAGACTTTTCACTCTGAGTTGACCTTAGGCAATTATTTGCAGAGTTATTTGGAATAAACAGTTATTATTCAGGAAATCTGCAAACCCTTTGCGGGCACGTGTTCAGAGAAAACATGTGCTCTGAAGTACTTCAGTTTTTACCAGTGCTTAACAGATGGGCATTGCTGAGGCTAATGATTGTGAAATATGAACTTTACAATGTTTCTGAGCAACCCACAGCAAAGTTACTACAGCACATCCAGTGCTGACATCTCTTGATTTACTCACAGAGTGCTCTGAAGGCAGCCTTGACCTGAAAGCCCTGGGGCTTTTGTATAGGTGACAAACCTTGGTTAGAGGATACGAAACCTATGAATACTTCTCTTACTGACTCTGATTTTGCTATAGGAGAACCTGATTTGGGCCAGAATAGATTCTGATCATTAATGACAAATGTTCCTTTTGGGTGTCAAAATAGAGCTGCATACTGGGGGTGGGGAGTGGGGGATCTTCCCCCTTTCACTTCCTAAGAAATACTCCTCTACTCCAAGGCTTGCCTGCACCATACTTCTCCATGGCTGATGCAAACAGAAGCTGTCTGAGGCTTGAATCCTGTTAAAAGAATATTGTTAGGGATGTCTGTACGGGTATCTAAGATGAATCTAGAGTTTGCATCAGCTTCCACAGTTCAAGTATTTGTCTAATGCTGCTGAATGGGTGAAGATACTTCTGGAGGCAGTTAAAGACTCCTGGTTCCACTATGTAATTCCATAAGTACTTTGTGTTGCAGAGTTCCAGCTGGAAACAGCAGGATCACCAGTATAGGAAACAAGGAGATTTTAATTCCAAATGGGTAAAAGGTATCCAAGAACCATATGGTTTAAAGTAAAACAAAAAAAAACAAAAAAAAAAAAACCACACCACTGTCCAGGAAATTCAGAATGACAAAACTCTTCTGCTTCCATCTTCACTGTGGCTCAGCAAAAATGGGCAGCAGATCCAAAGCAATGGGAGGTGGGTTTTTAGCCCTCTATGCTGCAAGAGAAAATTCTCAGAGCACTGTGTCAGAAAGAAATCATTAACACAGGAAACAAGAATTAACAGAGACTGCAATAATCCTCATTACAAATGAGACAGACCTAGTGTGCCTCCCAGCTGCATTATTGGAAATCCACCAAGGAAAGCATTTTGAATAAAAAGATTCTCCAGGGCCTGGTGCACAAATTGTGTCACAAAGATTACAGGAAGTCATCTGCAATGTAACTTTAACATTTTTTACAGGAGACCTGAGAATCTCCATGCCTGGTCCAGAACAGAATCCCTTGATGCTTGGCTATCCCATTCCTCCCCAGGCCTGGCTGCTAGACCAATCCTAACACAACCAGCAGCCCAAAGTGATATCACTTGTTAAGTATGAAGTTTGGGATTGAAATGCCTCATCCTTTCTCATTTTGCTTGCCAGCACTATCCCTCAGCTCTAGTCAGGGCCTCTTATTTGCCTGAGAACTAAATTTAACTGAAGTAGTAATAAAGATCCTTTGAACACTCATTTGACGTTGAGAAGAATTGGTGAACAGATCATTGGCCTGTGGAATGATCTCTTTTAGGCTTTCTGTAATAGTGTGGTTATTAAACTAAAAGATCATTAATAATAAGCCATTTAGCATGTTTTTGGAAGGCAGAGGATGGGTTGAGAATATATAGATGAAGAGGCTGAGGGGAAGAAGCTGGAGCTTTACTGGCAGCAGGCAGGGAGACAAACTCCAGCTGCGCCTGTAGCACACTTTGATGTATGCGTAAGGCGTTGTGATAGGACAGTAATTTCCAAATGTATTTACTCACGGTGGTAGTCCAGCCAGCTGCTGTGTCTGTGTTCCAGGCTGAGAAAGCAAAAGATGATGATACTGGAACTGGAGCTGTGAAGAAGCCTTGTTGTTTGGTATAGCTAATGTCCCCTCATGAAAAATCTGAGGGTTTGCTTTTAAATTTGGCTTTTATGATAGCAAAACCTGGTATGGGCTTGAGGGATGTAATACTCCTAGAATCATAGAATGATTTAGGCTGGAATGGGCCTTTAAACATCATATAATCCAACTTTTCTATCATGGGCAGGGACATTTTAAAGTAGATCAGGTTGCTCAGAACCCCATCCAACTTGACATGCAATATTTCTAGAGATTGGGTACATCCCACCTCTCTGGGCAACCTGGGCCAACATCTCACCACTTATCAGCTTAAAAAGTTTCTTCCTTATATCTAGTCTGAATAGACCTTTTTTTTTTTTTTTTTTAAACCACTACCTCCTTGTCCTGTCACAGCAGGTCTTGCTAAATAGGTTGTCCTCATCTTCCCTGCAGCCTTTTTTAAAGTAGCCAAAGGCCTGAATAATGTCTCCCTGGAGCTTTCTCCTGCTTTGTTTTCCTTGCACTAAGAGAGGGGAGCATGAAATCTGAGATGCTTTGTCCTTATTTATGCACAAAATTGCAATCTTCAGATTTCTCTTTCTCTCTCTTTTTGGGCTCTTTTTTATTATCACAAGAAAGATACTCTTTCATCTCTAAACTGAAACTGCATACCAAAGGGCAGAGGTGTATAATAAGAGCAAACAGGAGACAGAGTTTAAAATCCCTCCCACCAAGTGAGGGAGGAATCCTGGGGAAAGCACCTCACAAACCCTTGAAAGTCCGCAATACTGGGCTTAGAAATGCTGTACAAAT
This sequence comes from Ramphastos sulfuratus, assembly GCA_013399055.1. Lineage (NCBI taxonomy): Eukaryota > Metazoa > Chordata > Aves > Piciformes > Ramphastidae > Ramphastos > Ramphastos sulfuratus. The sequence goes on along the minus strand of WBNM01027873.1, from coordinate 117,246 downwards.
GAGGGCTGTGCTGATTACAGGTTCTCAACACTGCTAGTGCATCATAATCCATTTAGCCCATGCTATTTCTCTGCTGCCTTATAGTGAATGTCACTCACTATGGCAAGCACTGCCACATTCAATAAAAGCCACTGTGCTCCCCATCAGTTCTCCAGTGCTCTTCTCAGATACAACAGTGTCCACTGCAAGTTGAAGTGGGACAGCCCTGTCCAGTGGACATGGATGCTGCTTTCTTTTCAAATGCATTCTATGACAGGCTCCCCTAGAAAGGAAGTTTTCCTTTTGTCTCAAGGTCCCCCCGTGCCTGCAGAAGTCATCCCAGCAGATAGAGTGTGCCTCGAAATAGAAATAATGGAAACAGTGACAGTGCCATCATGTAGCAGGCAGGGCTGAGGCTGCTGGAGCAGCCTGAGAACATGGGGTGTCTCATGGGAAACTGCAGACCTGTAACCCTGACGTGAGAGTGCCCAGCCTGCCGAATGGCTTGTGACGGGCTGACACAGCTTCACAGCTTCTCTCCTGACTGCTGCCCTTTCATACCTCATCAGTCATGTTTATTCTGAGGTATATGTTTTGGCTGGGTAGAAGAATATGGTGTTTTGTTTTGTTTTGTTTTACAGTTTTTTTTTTTTTTCTTTCTAGTAATCAGTGATCAAATTTCCTATTTCTCCCATAGGCCAAATTCAAAGACTGACATAGATGTGTAAGACAAACTTCTTATGCTTTTCTCATCACCTATCTACAGCCCCAGGCAGATATGTAAAACAGGCAAACACACATATCTAGGCTAAGCCCACACATCGTTTCAACTTGCAGCTGACTGGCATCTTTTTCCATGCTTCTCTTAATTAATCTTTTTCTTTTTACTCTTTATTTCTCTGAATCACTTGGGTAACAAATTACACCAATCTATGACTCATACCACTCTTACCCTTAACTTCACAGATAATTGAGATCATATTCAGAGGTGGTACAAAGGAGTCAAAGTGGAAGTAATAACAAAGGTGTTTGGGTGGACCCTCTCCCATATCACACATTGTCAGGAGCCAGGAGGAAGGTGTGACACAAATCTGAACTCCCTCATTGACCTACCTTTACCAATATATATTTGTAAAACTGATCAATAGACAAACCAAGGCAATACTTTCTCGTACAAATGCTTTACAATAAACTCCTGCCATAAACTATGAATGAAATTGTTTAGAATGGAATAATCATTTGGTCTGCTGCCTTCAGTTACAGAAAGGCAAAACATCCTGACAATAAGGCTTTATCACATAGAATAAAGTAGTAAGACAGCCCTGTCTTTATGACAGGGCTAATTTTGCAATGTTTATATTACATTTGCCCAGAGACTTCTAGGATGGACCTGGATAATCCATCACTGAAGTCTGCATGCATAGACAAACTAGGAGACTTTTAACCCTATAGAACTTTCAGGATTAAGTTGGTTTTAATTTCTGGAGCTCTTTCTCCTGCCACCCAGAAGAACCCTTGCTGCTGAAGGTCGGTCAAATACTGTCTTGTTTTTTAATGAGCTGCAGAGTTTTGTGAGCAGTTATACTGTTTATAGCCATTCAGGTAAGACAGGGTTAAACAAGTTTTATGTTGTGAGCTCCTAAAAGGGTCAAGGGGTCATTTCCTTCACTTGTAGCCATTTGACCAGGTGCAACTGTGGAATTTTCCCTTTTTCAAAAGCCTCGAGGTATAGATTATTTCCCAGAGATGCATAGTTAGATTTAATGGCCCAATATTCCTTGGGTATGGCAAAACATAAGAACATTGAGGACTTGGTGGTTGAAGAGAGTATGGAGATATGTTTGACAAATACCACTATCAGCCATATCTTCATATTTATATGAATCATCATTTAGAATTAGAGAGGAAACAGAAATGGAAAGGGCTCTGTCTGAATCCCATGGAAGTGCGTGAATTCAGTACTGATTTCCATGAGTTATTTCTGCATTACCCTGCTAAAACAACTGCTCTTTCACGTGGCACTTCTGTGATCCAACACCCAAGAGCCTATCATAAAATTGCACTGTCTTCCAGTGTCTTGGAACCCAACTCTTCTGTCAGAAACAGGTAACATCATTAAAGAGCATGCAAGTGAGTCACATCCTTAGGAAAACACCAATTATTTGTTGTTGTTCATCTTTTTCATTCTGGATACAGGATATCTGAAAGGTGTTCTGCCTTAAAAAGATGTTTCTCCATTTTGTTTCTATGTAGGAAACGACGTACACATCTCACTAGAGCCAAAGGGAAAATTGCTCTTTTCTTCAAGAGGACCAGGACTGTGCACCAGAAATGCAAATTCTGGCTAAGAACTTCAAGACCATGCAAGCAGAGAGCACCAGCCTAGATGTTGAAATACTCCACTAGACACTGTAAAACCTAACACATGTTTTTGCAGCTGCTACAGTCCTGTATGCTGAGAGATACTGAGGTAGGGTGGGCCATTAACATTTCCCAAACTATGCTGAAAACAGAGCCAAAGTCCCAGTATAAGTTAACTGTTGGAGAATGAAAGACTTACAACCCACTCAGGTTGAGATTCAACCGGTTAAAACTTAGATGTCTAAAAATGAAGCATCCAATAGAAGCATGTTTTCCTGAACTGCCTGTATCTGCACAGTGGCAGCTATTATAGGCTGACAATGCTCTACCCAGTGACTTATCACCTGTTTTAGGTTGCCTCTTGGACCCATCAGTCTCCCTCAATATCAACTAGGGATTAAGGCAAACAGGTAGAGCAAGAGCTTGACTGTTACTTGCTTACTTAGATAAAATGTATCCCTGTTCTACTACCCTTGAAAAAGTTGTCCCTTTTCCATCTAAAAATGCCATGGATATTTCAGAACTGGTGGCATTATGCCAGAAGACATTGACCTTTATACTCATGGTGAAGTTAAGGCAGACTTAGGTTTTGGCATACATTTATACTTTGTGTTTGGTTTTGTTTGTTCTTTATTAGCAGTTGTTTAACTCAACACCTGAGAAACCCTGCATGAAAATAAGGTCATTAAAATTTCAACACCCTTGCTGCTTCAGCTTAAAGCTGGGAGAGCTCTCATTATGCATGTAATTGGTTTTCTGTAGTAAAATGCTCTTTGCTGAAGGATAATTGATAGGAAGCTTAAAGTTCTAGCACCAGTATAGGAAAAAAATGTTAATAATTTCTCTAAGTGTTTGTATGCCCCTCCCCAATGCCATCCTCTGGAGTCCCATTATGTTCTTCAGGGGTGGGCTAGTAAATTATCTTCCTGGCTGCCTCATTGACCAAGTTCACCCACACACATCTCATGTTCCAAGGAGTTTGATCCCATAGGTCTGTGTAATGTAACCAACTTCTCCTCTGCAAACATGCAATAAGAACATGATAACCATTTTCTTTCTGGCAATTCACTGAATTCTGAGGAGAGTCATCAGGCACATAGGCAGAGATGATCAATATGTAAATGTGTGTCTGTATACACAGACCAGACTGCAACTGTATTAGATGCAACCAAAGGCGTAAAATGACTGTTTAACAGCATCACCAGCTGAACTGCCCATCAATTTTTTTTTTCCTGAGTAGTCCATTCTGCAAACCAGCAAAATTATGGGTGTCCTTCTACCCAAAAATTCACCAAGCAATGTTTGTATCACAAATTAGATGAGCTAGGCTGTAGGGATCCTAGGAACCCCTCAGCCTTCATCCTGCTGATCCCCTACTCTTCCCTGCTGAGGCAATAACTGGTAGAGTGCATACAACATGCTTGAATTCTTACAGATTCCCTCATCTTATGCCATGTGGACTGCATTACAGTTCTGTCAGCTACTCACAAGAATATAGCCACTTTCTAGGCCAGAAAGTCCTGCCAGGCACACAACTCTATTATGTTTTTGCTTCTACAACCAGGCTAAGCCCTAAAATTCTTTGTTCCTTCAGTAGAGAGCTCCCAGGTGAGTTTGATGATATTAGGGATGAGTGCTGGGCCCTGATAATTCCTCAGATGTCCTTGGCTCATTCTGTCTCCACAGTGTCTATGGCCTTTTCTCCTAGGCAAAATTACTGAGGAGAGTTGGGTAGAATAGCATAGCAAAAGTGCTATTGGCAAAGAGAGCAGACCATGTTAAATAACACCAGGTTTAGACAGGTTACCACGTAGTGGGTTCTATGTTGATACGTTCCAGCATCTGCTCAGTCCAGAAATAACTCTGAGTGAGATCTTTCTTCCTTGTGCTAAATTCTACAGCTTGCAGAGGATCATGGCTGTATGACTGGGCTAACAAAGTTCCTAATGGTGAGAGCATTCCCAGAAAATAGCTGCCTCTCAGAATCTGCTGTAGAGGGCTTCAGGTAGGGGATGGCTGATATATTCTGGTGAGCAAATTCTGTCTGCGATACTGAGGAGTTTCTCAGCTACCGTGGCCTAGATGACACACTCAGCCAGGATGCCTTAAGTTGAACCTCAGCTGCATCATGGTTATCTGCAGCCCCTTGAGCAGCTTGAGGATGGGGAAGGCACAAAGGTGGTTTAAAGCCACTGTACCACAACACTTCCCTGGGATAGGAATCGTGTCATGTGTCACCTGGAGGCACAAAGCATAACCTTGCCCTGCCAATACAGAACTAGGCATAGATCCCTAAATGCATAGTTGTCTCTCTGCATGCAGTTTGTTCAAAGTAGTGGAAGCAGGAGACAGTGTATACCCACAAACAGCTCAGTGTGCCTGACCAATGTTTTCCTCTGAAGGATGGACCTGGACTTCAATGAAAGCAACTAAGAAGAGGAGGAAGCAATACATTTTAGGTAGTAAAGCCACTTATTTTCATAATCTTTAAGGAGTGGCTTTGGTAAACCTGCAATATTGATGTGTAGTGGTGCTCTGTGGAGGCTGGAGCCAATTAGCTTCACAAAGTGATCTAGAGAAGGTATGGAGACACTGCAGTTATTTACAGATATTGAAAGCCTGTATGCAAGTACCATGGAGGACAGACAAATTCACTGAGGTGCCAAAAGGACAGATATGAAGGGATAGAAAAAGAAAAAGTATCATGGCTGTCAGGAGGAATTTGCTGGTATTACTCAGAGGAATAATCTTCTCTCTTTCAAATACATAAAACTAGAAGAGAAAATATGCTAAAAATCTGTACAATAGAAGAAACAAACTAGACTCAGATTCCAAAGGTGAAGTGAGAGAGATCCCTTTGTTATCTATCATCTGGTTTCTCTGAAATCCAGGCTCCCCTGGGAGTGCTCATTCAAATTTATGCAAAGTTGAATTAAATAATATTTGTCTACTACTGTGTATTTTACAATAAATTCTATCCAGAATAAAATAAAACCACATTTCTGGAACCTGGAATGCCTTGTTAAAGGAACAAAACCGAGTGGGACTTCCTGCCTGAATGTCTTTGTTTTGAGATTATCCAAAAGTTCTTTTGTGACAGAGATTCCCCAGATTATTATTATCATTGTTATTTCCTGTAATAAAAAGAAAAAAAATCCTCAAAAGTTAGCTTGAATGAATGCCGAACCTGTGCTTCTCTAGCTAAAGACCCCTTCCCCAAGATCACTGGAGGCTGTTTACTACTGTTTTATGTAGGCTGTCACTGATAGATTGACTGAATGCCCAACTGTGCCTGCCTGCCAAAGATCAATGGCTTCCTCCAGAAAGAAGTAGCCTGGAGGGAAGAGGAATGCCAGGACCAAAGAGCTTCCTGGTCTCCCATGCAGTTTATGGGTCTGATACGCTCCTTGCTTATCTCAGGGCAACACCAGAGTTCATCCCCATCCAGACGGAATAGAGATACACAAGATAGTGTTGCTATCAGTTCAGATGTCAATGGTAGCTTAAAAATCACACAGATCTCTTTTTTAGGTTTCCTCACCATTGTATTATCAGAAGAACATAAGGTCAAGGAAGACAACAATCTGACAGACCTCCTTACGCAAAAAGTGATGGGTGAACTTCACAAACTTTAGGCATCTTTTGGTCTGGATCAATAGCTGAAATACATTGAAGTTCACTTCTGTGCCATGTTATATGTGAGAGATACTGTCAAACCGTGGAGAGTCCCTCAGATGGACAAGAGTCTAGATTATATGAAACACGAGGGGAGGCTGAAAGAACTGGGGTGACATGAAATATCCATTCCTGGTGATTTTTAAGAACTTCCCTGGATCAGGCTCTGAGCAACCTGATCCTAGTGTTGAAGTTGGGTCTTTAAGCAGACAGATGAACACCAGAGGTGCTTTTTGATCTGAATTTTTCCGTGAGTCTATTAATGCCTTTACACTGCTTGAAGCTACTGACTCAGGCAGAAAATGTCACGGAAAATGATTGTTTCTAGCCCTAACCAGAATAGCAGAATTTGATCCAGATTCTAGAACCTGGCAAGCTTTAAGTATGCATTGACTTTTCAACATGCAATGTGAAGTCAGGAATGTTTATTGCAGCATTTCATTCTTCAGTGACTTCAGAACACCTGAAACAGCAAACAATTATGATACAGCCTGTCTGGCGAAGATCGTGTAGGGGCTCAGAATACATTCAAATCCATGTTGGAATTTAGATTATGGTTCAGACTGGATCTTGTTTCTTATTAGCAGCTAATTTAAAACTGGAGTAGTACCCTTTTGTTTGGCCTCTTCTCCCATACTGGCTTTAACCCAGTACCAGTCCATTGAATCCAATGAGATTGTTACTGATGAACATGATGGTAAGTGGGAGGAGCATGTACAGACCTCTGTAAGAACAACAAAGAGAGTGCTGGCTGCTTTTCTGTGCTGTTCTGCCCTACAGACTTATCTCTGAGCTAACAGCCTTACCACTTCCACTGTGGGCAGATGTGTTAACTCTTGCTCCGGAAGGAGAGGGCAGGAGATACAAAGGAAGAAACAGTGGGAAAGTGGGTCACTTACTTTGAGACCCATTCCTAGCTCAAAGCCTATATATCCATCTATTATGGTTAGTTATGAAGTCACAGAACTGAGAAGGAAGAAAATAAAGTCTAAGCAATATTTCTCTTCAATGACAATAGTGTAGATTGTTCCTATCACTCCTTTTCCTCTTCTCATATGTCCACTGACTTCTCCATTCCTTTTTTTAGTGAAATCCTTCCTTTATACCCTCACTGGTGAGCCTATTATATCCAGTAGGAAGAGAAACCAACCCATATAAGGCTATATACGCTACAGGACAGAAAGAAGAAATTGCCTTCAATACAGCAGTAAACTGGATCCATTACTGAATCACTAATAATATTCCTGCAAATCAAGTGCTAATTTCTATTTCTCTGAGATACTAGTGTGGAAATCTGCATTTTTGCTCCATGAACAGTTCTATTTTAGCTGGAGATAGAATCTTCCTTTTCTCAATTGTGCCAAAAAGGTTAGAGCGACCTGCCTGGGGTAGACCACCCCTTCCTGTTACCTAAGTAATCCCTGGCTCCTCTGCTGCTGGAGCATTCAAGATGAAAAAGGAGATCACCAAAAAGCAGGAGATCATACAATTTTCTGGCTAAGAACTGCTGTAATGAGTTTGGGCCATTATCTCTAAGTACCATGTTTGCACATGACCTCTGCAGAATCGCAGCTCTGAATGACACTGCCAGACAAGGAGCCAGGACCTTAGGCAGCACAATTCAGAAGTACTTGAACTGACTTTGCTGGAGTGATGCTGGATGACACCGAATGAGGATATGGCCTCACCATACTTGACATCTACCCCTCTATGAAGGAAAAGGATTTCTTGGCAGATATCCTACCTTCGATATTTAAAAAAATGAAAATAGCCTTTATTGCTTTTTAATTGGGATGAGAAGGGAGTGTGTTTGCTTTGGATCTTACTTCAAAGCAGATGCTCAGTGTTGCTGAAAATAAAGAGCCCTGTTTAGGCCTCTTCTGATCTTACCCGCTAAGCAAAATAAACTCACACAGAAGCATCCCCTCCACTTGTGCTCTCAATGCAGGTCATTTCCCTTGCAGGTTTATTTGAAAAATAAGAAATTCCAAGCTTCAGTTGGCAGCAAACAGTTGCCCATTCTGAGAAGATACAGATACTAGCACCCCTTTCCAACCAGTGCTTTTGTCCTCACACAGTCAAAAAAGAAAGACTTTGTCTTTGAGCTCTGTATTTCTGCATCTTCATATATTATAAGAAACTACTTTGAAAGGCCAAGAGCTAAATGTAAGACTTCATGTATGAAAGTTCTGTATCAGTCCTGCCCATCCTTTAACCCAGCCTGTCTAAAACAGACAAGAAATGACTTTGTGAAGAGTTAAGATTGTTTCCTTTTTCTGGCCTTTGTGTCACCTCTATTTAAGGTGTAGCTTGAAGATGGGAAATAATGTTGTGCTGTAACACTGATAGGGAGTATCTAAATTTGTTCTTCATTAAGATGAAATAAAATAAAGATGTGATGGTTTGGGAGTTCCTTGCCCCCCTACACTGGGTAAAATCACCCAGACTAGACTCAGCTGGCTGGAAGTTAAGAGATGAGCTATATTTACAGCTTAGCACAATATACAAGCAGATATATACACTATATACAGGAATATTTACAGAAATATACAAGCTAAAGGTAATACAGAAACACAACACCCCTCCCAGAAATCAGAGACCCCAGGAGGGGCTTCCAACCACCCTCCCACCTTCTCCCCACCCCTATACCTTACCCTAGGGTTTGGCTTGCGCACAAGGTGAGTTTGGAGGATCGGCCAGGGGGGTTAGAAGGAAAGTGGTTAGTGAGGTTACTCGGCAGACAGGAGAAGGCAAGAAGCTGCTAGACAGCCTGAGAGTGTCTGTGCCCGAGTGTCTTATCTTTGTTTTATATTCTTTTCTTACACATCTCAGCAAGCCTAAGAGTGAAGTAGATATCACCATTGTTTTCTTTTCTCAGCCTATAATATAATTTTCTCTATTAAAATATTCCAATTAGCCTCAAACCAGCACAATTAGTTATTTTTTTTTTAACTAGAAATACAGAATTCAAACCGGGAGGATCATTGCCCCAAATATGGAAAACTGAATCTTCTGGGGTATGTTGTGTCCTGACAGGACCAAGGGACTGACACTGTCCCAAAGGTGCCAGGCAATCTAGACACTGAACAAGAAAAACAGAAATACATCTGATGTTCAGAATATTTGCTGTTACTTCTGAAAAGCCATCCAACTGCTTGCTGGGCAGAATTTGCTCTATATAGCATATGCTGTTTCTGTTTCAATGACAGGGCAGTAACCTTTGAGAATCAATTGGATTAATCAAGTAAGGATATGAGTGACTTTCAGATAAATTTCAAACTAATAGTCTACCACAAGTCAGAATATTGGACTCCAAACATATCCAGAAATGACCAGAAAGTGTATGCACATTAGCAGCTTCATAGCTGAAAACACCTGTCACTTCCCATTGCAATACAGCTGAGCTCTCAGTATAAGCTTCTGAGCCAGAATGTGCTTCACTTCTACCAGACACCAAGGATCAAGTGTATCAGAGAGTGCTAACTAACCTCTCAGCCTTATGCACTTCTTAAAAATGGTAACATTGCAAAACTGGAAAATATTTGGCTGGAAACCACAACAGCTCTGTCATTAAAGTCCTGTGGGACCTCCTGGGAGCTATATTTCATGTGCTTCACACTCCCTTTGTCCCCTGGGAACAATCTTAGTTTGGGCTGGATCTCCTGCAATGCGTGATCTTCTCTCCTCTTGTTCTCAGGCCTTGAGGGTGAAGCAAGATGTAATAGACTACATAAATCTTGAGTTCAGTAAGGTTTATGATAGTGTCCCATGTGATATTTTCATAAACAGTGAGGGAAACACCATCTAAATGAAGCTTCTCAAGACTCTATGCCAAAATGATCCCAAAAAACTATAAAAAATGTAGAGAACAGTTATCAACTGCTTTGACTCACCCTAGAAAGATATATTGAGAGAGATTACTCAAGGGTCTGTTCTGGCTCTGGCACTACTCATCGTTTCTCTTAATGATTCTTGCAATAGAATAGGGATTACCCTTATAAACCCTGAATATGATACCAAAACAGTGAGATCAAGCAGAGGGAATAAAGGTTGGATGTTGTATTTAAGGTTTTTGTTTGTTTCATTCAGAAAAAAAAAAAAGGCAAAGCAAAAAATCCAAACACCAAAACAAAACAAGTTGAAACAACTACTAGAAAGATGTATCTAAAAATAGTGATAATGATCAGAGGACTAAAAAAAGCCCAAAATTAAACTCCTACCTCCCCTCATCCCTAACAACAAAAAACTAAAATACCCCTGGCCCATACATGGAGAAAATAATTCTAATACTACTATTTAATCTTTGGAATAAAAGCCTGAAGGCCACAAATCTTTAAAATAATAAAAGAAAAAAATCCAATAGCCATAATATAAAAATATTAGAATGGATGGCCTGGAGAAGTTTAAAACTTGTATTTGCAGAGATTTGGAGAAACAGATAGATAAATACATGTGAGGAAGAGGACAGATGCAATTAATCCTGCCTCAGGGCAGCAAGATGGGCTAGATGACCCATTAGATGAAGGCATCTTCTCTTATTATAGCTGCAAAGATGTTTGTATGCTGAACAGAGCACCTGGACTACAGAGTTGCACAGGACATGAAGCAAGTAATTCCCATGAGAGCATTTCAAAGTGGAGTTCTGTCTTTCAGCTCAGATATTTTGGCTAAAATACTTCAGTTTTCAGGCATTCTATGTTTCAGAAATATAACTGGAGATTTCTGCAGGAAGCAGACTATTTGCTTCCACCCCAACCTGGAAAGTTTTCTTCTGTTTGCATCCAAAATCTTACACAGAAAAGTTTTTTTGAGGCAAACTTCCAACTACGTCCTTGTATTGGGTACAACACACTAGAAACGTGATGTGGGTTGCTACAGTTTGATCAGAAAGTGGAGCAAGGGGAAGATGATTGTTTTCATGCTGGAAAGTGTCTGTATTTGTGAAAGGTGATTTCTCACCTAACACCCAATGCCAGAGGTCCAGCCCTTGGGAGAAACCCAGGAAGGAAATGGGCAAGTACATTTACTAACTTGGCTATCAAGTACCATTAAAAATCAGCACATCTGAAGAATGTAAACACCTCTGAGGTTTTGTTCCTTTATCTTTGGGGTTTTGACTATGACATTGCCTGCCAAATTGGTAAACATATTCAAGCTATCTAGCTCACAGTGAAATCCCTTGCAATACAGAGAATAAATGTAGTTCAAGAGTTAAAACTTAGGTCTGTCCACAAGAAAGACACAACTAAGACTGCTGCATAGCAGCTGCGTTCACCCAGCCTTCTGGGGAGCAAATAAACCTAAGCCTCCTCTTACATTTAACTTTGTTTAAAGTCTTCTATTTCATTCTGTGCCATCTTTTGAAGACACACACACTCTCTATGAGAATAACTTTACTTTCCAAGAAGACTGACCTCTCAATACTTATGGTCAGGGCTCCTGAGGTGATAATGAACCTTGGTTATATCTGGGGTGGGCTGAAACTACAGACATTTGTTGTTGTTTAAACCACTACACAAGGTGTTACTCTAATTACTCGTGGAGCCCACAGGGGGATGAACAGCAGCTCCCAGCTTAGTGCAAAACAGCAGTCCCTTGATTCAGAAATCAGATTAGTGACTGGGTGTAGAGCAGAAGGGAAATGGGCTGATTAGGGGAAGGAGGACACCATGCTGGTGGGAAAGGATCTCTTGCTTTTCCCATTTGATCCTAGGACCTCAGCCTTGGCCATGCAGCCCTGCCAGCTCCAGAAAGCCTCCCTTTACCCCCTCCAGGCTCAGAGAGGCTTGTATTTTTAGAAAAATCAGTGCCACATGCAAACTGTCCTAGGAAAAAAATACCCCCCTCTCAGAAAACCAACCAAACAAACAAACTTGCAAGTTTTATAAGCAGTGCAAATCCAGGGTTATTCCTTCACTAATGGGGTTTGTCTGGTGTTACTGAGATCTGAGTCTCAACCACTGGTTACTGGGAACACAATGGAATTTGAAGTTTGTTTAACAAAAGAATCTCTCCACCTGCCTTTAACCAGCACATGTGTTTCCAATTGGGCTCACAGCCACAAATGGCTAAAATTGTGCTAAACAACTCTATTTAAGAGGACATGGCAGAAAAACAGCCTCCTGAGTCATGAGTGAGATCCAGATGCTCAAGGGACCACAAGAATCAAAACAAGACCATGTCTAGGAATGTGGGTGAGGGGGAATTGGATAATTTTTCTAAGAGAAGTCTTTAGTACTCAGCAGCCTGCTAAGTAGTGGTCATTACCAGGCTTGCGGTAAGATGTTGGTGCCTGCGCTGGTGACCACCTCAGCATGGAGGAGTCAGTGGAACAGTCTCCACTACTACTCCTTATATCCTTACCATCTGCAAATAGGTTTCATGAAACCCATGCACTACAAAGTGCTGCAGCTGTTCTCTCCTCTTTGCACATAACTGAGCATTTCAAAGGAAAGTGTAGAGCAAATGTCCAGTAATAACAACAGAGCCAAAGCAATAACATTTTGCTCCTAGAAAGGAAAATGTGTATCTCACTTTTGAGAAAGATAACATTCTGCCCTCTACCTGCTTTTATCCTATGGTTGTGGTATGCTCAATAACACTGTGAGTTGACTGACAGAAGAGTAGCTCTTTAGACAGACTTGGTGATGAATTTTTACAGGCATACTCTGACTCCAAATCACAGGGTTCACAGGAATCACTACCAGGCTGGAGTTGCTCCGCTTCTGTAGCTGAAATGCAAGTGTAAGTATCTAATTACAAGCTCTTTTCATCTTAAACCAAAACCTTTTAGTCTTTGCCTGTTACTAGCAAGTTGCCGCTTGTTTGGGGTTTTGTTTGTTTGTTTGTTTTTTCTTTTCTTATTTAGGAGTGGTGGCATCTCCCAGGACTCACATTAAAAAACTGTGAGGAGAATTCAGATGAAAGTTTTGGGTCCTGCTCTGTAAAAAGTGCCAGCCAGCCAGATAATTTTCACCCAGCCCCAGCCCTGAAACACCCTCAAGGACCTTTCTTCTCCTGGAGACAGGGAAATAGTGATGCTCAAGAGAAAGTGATACACAGTGGCACTCCCCCAGCTCAAGGCTTAATTCCAATGAAATACTTCAGGCTGAGCCTTCTAGAGTTTTTTGAGAAGTTAGTGATGAACCAGAAATCTATCAGCAAGCCCTGCTTTCTGCTCACTACTAATAATACAGATGACTGTGGGACTTCCTGAGGACTGGACCAGCCACTTACATTTGACACAAATCAGGGTCAACTCTGGAGCTTGCTCACAGCCAGCACAGATGATGATGAGGAGGAGGATGGTGTTACACTGCACAGCTGCAGAGCGTACATTCAAAAGCCCCTATACAGCGTATGTTCAGTCCAAGAGAGACTGGTATGGGATAAAAATGCTATGTGTATATATCTATATCTATATCTATATCTATATCTATATCTATATCTATATTGAATCAAACCGGTTGCTCATTATTACCCAGTGTCATTGGTACAAGAGCTTAACACTGCCTAGCATTATCTTACAGGGGTGAAAGAGACAACGGATTGATTCTTTCTACACTTTGTCTGGGACAACTGTTTGGTGTGGGTGTCCTTCAGGTGGCTGCTGAGGGCTTCTCAGATTGTGGAGATGCTCAAGTATGCAAGGCTCAGTGTTACTATTCTTCAAAAAGAAATGTATTAGGCATCTGTGATTAAAGAGTTAAAAAGAGGAGCTAAGGGTCTTTGCTGCATAGGCCTCCTTAGCTGAACACAACTGGTGTGATCTAAGCTACATCTGCTCCCTCCCTGGAGGTGTTCAAGGCCAGGTTGGACGAGGCCTTGAGTAACCTGTGCTAGTGGGAGGTGTCCCTGCCTATGGTAGGGGGTTGGAACTAGATGATCCTTGAGGTCTCCTTCCAACCTTACCATTCTACGATTCTATGCTAAGGACCTTCTCTTTCCGGTAGCACAGCCCAGGAGGGTAAAGTCAATCCTCTGCTGAAGCTGCATATTAGAGAGCACAGAGGTGCAACTGGGGACAGTTCAACCCAAACCATTCCATGATCACTTGAATTATTATCACCAGAACTTTTCTAGCTCTGATTTTTATTAAAACAATTTAAAACCACTTTGTTACCTTTAAGGTCTACTGGATTTAAACCTCAAGATGCCAAAGCTATAGCCAAAAGTCAATTTTAAAGAAGCTGCAATTTCTGGTAATCAGTCTCATCTCTCTGGAAAGATAGAATTAGATTACTGTAGAGATCCACACTTCACCCAGGCTCAAATCCTGTGAGCACATGGGTAAAGACGCAGCCAAGCCACAGAACCAATCTAGTCTAAAGCCAAGTGCAGGGGAGCTTGGCGATGGAGAAGGGATGGATTTTGCCTGGCCAAGTGCTTGAAAGCAACACTAGCTACGTGATCTGCCAGTTCTGCCAGGGGCAAATTTGGGATGCAGCCCAGCTTCTCAATAACCTTGGTCTGTGCCAAGGAATCTCATGCATGCTGTGCTGTTAATCAACTGGTGTGGGTCCTGCCGGCTGTTCAGTCCTTGCCCTCACCTCAAACTGGTGACAGGAATGCTGAGACTGCACCTACTTGTAAAAGACATTAGCAAAAGCTTTCTGTGCCAGCAGGTTGGTTTAAGGAGAGAGGAGATCCTGAGCCTTGTTTCCTGCTGTAAAAGGGAAATGTGCTGCATAGCAGTAAGAAAGCAGGGATGTTAGTGATGCATTCTCCTTGCTGCTGTTCATCACTACTGATCCAAGCCTACAGTCAATGATCACTGCTCTTCAGTGTGGAGTAAGGCTGATAGAACTGCCTGGGATCACAGGCAGACAGCAGGCCTGAAGCAGTTCTCTTGGATGTTGCATCACAGTCATAGATGCAGATGGGAATATACCTCACTGTAAGCAGAAGGAAACTGGGTTGAAAGAAAAGGATTCCTTGGAAGAAGAGAGTGATGACAGATCTCTGAGAAGACTGAAACAACAAATCTTGGACCCAGTAGAAGGGATTTGGCTGAAGGAGGATTTGGAATAGGATGCCTGAGGAAAGAACAAAGTACTGAAAGATAAAGGAAAGAACAGGTGTGATGAGGAGAGTGTAAGGAGGAAGGACGGAAACAGAGGAGCTGGGGAATGCAGAAGCAGAGATTCATGGGGAGATACACCAGAATCAAACAGGGAGGTAGTGCTTGTAGAAACTGGGTGTGGAGAAACACAGATGGAGTAGAACTACCCTGTTGGTAATGTGACCTTGATTCCTGGGGGAGAAAGGGGGAGAAAAAATACAGCCAAACTAACCAAAAACTGCATCATCAACACCACCATCCCATCAAAGCCAAAAATAATCACACTCACAGGTCTGGGTCAAGCTACCCAACAGTGGAAATATACTTATGGATAAACCAAAATAAAGGAGGATTCTTTGCTGGATTACTTTCAATGTCATAATTAAAATTTTGTTCGTAGGAGAGAAGAGCTTTTGTGAAACATGTAAGGTCACCTGGCCAAGCATTTAGTACCAGCATTGTGGGCACAGAATAGATTTTTCAGAATTCATTATCAGACTATTCAGTTACTACCTTATGAACTGGATTTGACATAAAAATCCCCAAACCAACCAACCCACCCACCCAAATAAAACCACTGAAGAAACTCCAGTGATTTTAGTTTGGTTTAAAATATCATCTGGACAATTTACCTTCTTTCAAATTACCTCAAGAAAAAATAAAATAATTCAAGCCTCCATTCTTATTAGCATTAATTGAAATCTTCTCTGCAGCCTGCAGTGTTCATGGGGGAAGATCATAAGCAAAACACTTTATCAACTGTTTTTTTGAAAGCTGCTATGATGGAAGTGTTAGCCCAAAGTAGTCAATCTAAACAGACTTGATTTTTATTTCACATACAAATCATGTTAGCACAAGTTCACATCTGGCAAGAAGGAGAAAAAAAACACTTCAAAATAGAGAAGGGGATGGCTTTGAAAATTTTAGACTGTGATTTTCAAAGTTATGGTGGAGATTCAGATGCACCATGCCATTAATTTTAATGACTACCTAAATTCCCTAGTAGGCTTCGAATAACTTCAAAGTTAAATTCTTGTTATTTTTGGATATTTCCTTTACTTGACCCAGGTTTGTCCTTTTGCAGTGAAAAGAAAGAGGTGAAAAGAGCGTTCTCTGCTTTCTGCTCAGAAAGAGCTCTACAGAGACTTCACTAAGTTTGCAGTGGTCATTGTCATTGCTGCCTTCTCTCCCAAACACTCATCTCAAGCCCCCTGAATGCTGTTTGTTTGCCATGTTGCTGACAGAGATCATACAGATCATTTGGGAGAGGACGGTAAATCATAACTATATGACAAGCTGCTTCTGACAGCAGGTCCCTCTTGTCCCATTTTTGGAACCTTTTGGACTTTGTTTTATGTGGTTTTGTGGTCTGAAGTATTCCATAAATCTTCCTGAACCTTTCAGAGCCTCCCTTTTTATCTCACTCACACAGTTCTGCAATTACCTATTGGACTGAGAAGGTCCAGAGCTGACAACTCACTTTTAGCCTGGTTACAGTTACTGTAGTATTTCACTAGCCAGCTCCTCATTAATTTTTCATAATATTTTTTCCCTTCATAAAAATATGAATTTGAACACCTATAGAGAGCAGATACATAAAACCTTGAGCTCAATGCCCTTCCCTTTGCAAAAACATCTCTATACTTCTGGATATTTAAAGAGAGTTCCTCCTCAAAGAAACATAAACACTAAAGTGTGAGAGCCCTGCAAGGCAAAGTAGTTCACCTAGCAGAGTGCGGGGACTGAGGCTTTCAGCATTTTCACTGTAATTCAGTCTCCTTGTGCCACATTTTTCTCCTCTGTGTTATGAAATAACAACAAGGTTCATCTTCTTTGGTAAAAGAACCCACCATCTCTTTATGATGGATTTGTTATTCCATCAAGGATAGAAAATGCATTCTGTTTGAAAAGTCACTTGGAAATGAAGAAAGTACTCTGCTCAGCAGCTGACACCTACAAGGTGTTATGCACAGCAGGGTTTAACATTAACTCGTATGTGTCACCACAAGCTCTTGGCTCCACTTTTTGCATCAATATAAATTAATCCCATAAGCTCACTGGTGTGCAGATAAAAGGTATGCTGGACTTCAAGGCAGTTGAAATGGCAGAATTACCACAAAGACAGAAGCCTACCAGGCAGTAGGAAGCTCAGCAGTGTGCTAATAGAAAGAAGGATAAATTGTAAGGAAGCAAGATGGGGAAAGGCAAGCAGCAGCAAGTGTTGTAGTGGGAAGACCATGAAAAGTATCAGAACTGGCAAAACCAGGAATAATGAAGGTCGAGGTCTGGGGTCCACTAGTAAATAGTCTATGGAAAGGAGAGGCAGGAAATAGATTAGAAAAGTGTACAGAAGATGTTATGTATCTGGCAATGACTGACTAAGAAGGGGTATTGCTCACCGTGTGATTCTTTTGCTTCATTTCAAGTCACTCTGGAAAGGCTCACATTGAAGGCTGATGAGACCTCCACATGTTAGTAATACTGCCAAAATTCTCTTCCCTGATGCTCTGGGGGTGGTTCCAATTGCTTCATTTGCTCTTCACACACTGCTGAAGCTACCCTGCAATGTGTCACCAACTGCCTGATGCTTCCCCTTTGGATCAGCTGTGTCCTTGCTCTCCCAACACCTTCCTAAGCAATGCTCATCTCCCACCCTCCAGAGCACAGTGGGCATCTCCCAGTTGGATTCATATGTTCAGTCAAAGTAAATACACCCATACTTCCACTGTCAAACTCCCTTTACATACCCATGCACACTTTTCTCCACTGCACATAATCATCACCTCTGTCAGATGGGGCCCAGGACAGGCAGTGTATGTGGGTGCTGTTGTTATGGAGGGGTAATTAATGTGAGATGGTATTTTCCCAAAATTAATGTTGTTTATTAATATTCAAAATTCAGAACTCTCACTACCTGGACCACTAATTTCAATAATAATAATTTCTTCACACAGTCATGGAAACTTTATACAGGTAATAACACAGGATCTAGAAATAACTAGTAATAATATAACATCATTTGAACTGGAAGAGAAGGTTCCTGCGGTCACTGTACCATTTGCGATCAATACTCCTCTTGCCCACTAGATGGACTCAAGGAGCTCCTTTCTGCTTATGGCAGAAGGCAATGGTGAATTACAAGAGGCTTTAAGTATTTACTCACAAAATATCTCCTGACTGGCAGGACTGGCTACAGCTTCAGACAGTACCCAAATGCTTTCAGGGAATTCTGTTACTGTCTTGTCGGCTGCTGAGACTTCTGATTCTTCCCAGGCTTCAGAGTGCTGGGGAAAGGAGGCAGACAATCTCTGACCTGGTCCTGATATCCATGGGTGATCTGTGTATCTCCAGGACTTCCTGTCTTGGCAGGAGGCTTTCAGGTGCAGGCAGGATGTCTTGTGATGTGCAGTCTCAGCATGGTGTCACACTGGCTATGCAGGCCAATCACATGGAGGCATTTAGAGCCTGTTCCTGGTAAACTGGAGGCAGTAGAGTTTCCAGGCAGTTCAGGATACAATAAGGCAGTAACAAGCAGCAAGCACAGATACAACGGCAGAGCATGGATACAACAGCAGAGCACATTGTGTCACCTGCTCATCTCCTTTCATCAATACAGCCCCAGACTAATGGGCCTTTGGACACAGCATAGCCAATCAGAATGGCAGTTAGCCGAGCTTGACTACATTAGGTGAAGCCATAGGCTTGCATTACCCTTTTTAGGGCAGAACACAGGCCTTGCACAAGGTATACACAAGCTGAGCTTGTGTACCTTGTGTACCACAGGATGCAAACAAGTCTGAGCAAGTCTCAGGCTCAGTGGCTCCAGGTTCTTTGTCCTCTTCCCCACGGTTGCTTCTCCCCATAACAGAAGGAGGGAGAGCAGAAACATGTCTGGGCAAGCCAGGACATGTATAAGCCTATTTTGGCCTATTTAGGCCTACCACAACAGCTGTTCAGCCACATGAACCCTATGGCACATTTACAATGGCTTGCAGGGGTCAGCAGTTTAGCTCAAAGTCCTGGATTAGGGAAGTACTCTCATTCCAATACAAGAAGGAAAAATATGTGGCTATTCAGGATGGTAGTGCAGTGTCTCAGCCACAGGTAAGGAAGGGGGTATGAGATGGGAGACTCTGGTACAAGAAAATTGGCTTGGGGCTTAAAATACATAGCTATGAAGAAAATCAGACTTGGCACTCAGTTCTACTCTTGAAGAAGCCCCTCTTAGTATTGGTTCTCATCTTCGAGATGTCAACAAGCGATGCTTCCACTCACTGGGTTTGTTTAAACAGCAGGGCAAGGATCACGACTGTGCATGATATTGTCACTGTGCTACCTCTGGACTCTGGTATTCCCACAGACCACAGGCCTGCCCTGGGCAGAGAAACCAGATGCACTTCTGGGAGCAGGGTAAACCTGGTAGCCTAGCACTGCCCTCCAGCCACTTACTTTCGATGTTCAGAGAACTAACCACCTGGGATACAGGAAGATGCTGACACACTTCTAGCACAGGTTTATCACAGCTAACGGGAGACCCTACCGTGTGTTACACAGCTTCTATAGACCAGTTTCTTTTAATTGTCCCACACCCAAGATGATAGGGCTTAGTTATCAACTGAGACATTCAGGAGGGTCTATGACACTCCAAACAAGTATGTGCAATTAAATGTTAGATCAGTTAAGATTGCTCTTTATATTAGCTGTGAAAAAAGACGAAACAAAAAGCTAAGGATGAATCAGAGTATTAATGATGACAGTCAAATAGCAAATTCATACTTAATACCCTAAAACCAGAATCAAAATGTGCCATCATTTCCACCTCAGTAGCATTTGAGAATTATTGTTACCAGTACTTGCATACATATTTCAACACTATCATTATAAGCTGATCTCGTCGTAGTATTCGCTCTTTAACCACCTTTGAAGAAGATGAAATATGGTTTGCATACAGTTTATTCACAGAATCAGAGTCAGATCGTAGAATCATTTAAGTTGGAAAAATCCTCTGAGATTGAGTCCAACCATTAATTTAACACTGCAAAGTCCATGTCCCTAAGCATCATATCTGCACGTTTCTTGAACACTTGCAGGGACAATGATTTCACCACTTCCTTAGGCAGTGTGCTCCAGCGTTTAACCACTCTTTCAATGGAGAAGTTTCTAATATCCAGTCTAAACCTCCCCATGTGCAACCAGAGGTCATTTCATCTCAGTCTGTCACTTGTTACCTGGGAGAAGAGACTGGTATCCACTTGGCTACAATCTCATCTCAGGTAGTTGTAGAGGGCTCCCTGAGCCTCTTCTTTTCCAGGCTAAACAACTCTGGTTCCCTCAACAACTCCTCTGAAAATTTGTTCTCTGGATCCATCAACAGCTTCATTGCCCTTTTCTGGATGTGCTCCAGCAATTCAGTGTCCTTGCAATGAGGAACCCAAAACTGAACACAGAGTTTGAAGCACAGTCTCACCAGCACCAAGCACAGGGGCATGATCACTTCCCCACTCCTGCTGGCCACACTGTTTCTGATGCAGGCCAGGATACTGTTTGCCTTCTTGGCCACTTGGACACACAATCACATCCTTGAAAGACGTATGTAATGTCAGTCATTTAAAAAAGTCTTACTCTATTCTAAAATATTGAACAGTACATTAGTGACCTATGTTTTATAGTTTGTCCTTCTGTACTACTGGTATATTGAAATGCATGATCACAAAACTCTTAAGAATGGGAATAAAAGTGTCATGATTTTAAAAATAGAAGTAACCACAAAGTAATGACTCTGAAGAGTGGCAAATGAGTTCCAGGCCTAAAACCCCAAAACTGACTGATTGCAAAGTGCTTTCAATTGAAAATAAGAAAACCTTGGAGACAAGGAAAAGGATTTAGGTTCCTGAATAAATACAGTCAGACACCAATTCACAGTGGCTTCTGTGTCTTCCCTTACAAGGGGTTTAATTC
The DNA here is from genome assembly GCA_013399055.1 of Ramphastos sulfuratus. Lineage (NCBI taxonomy): Eukaryota > Metazoa > Chordata > Aves > Piciformes > Ramphastidae > Ramphastos > Ramphastos sulfuratus. Next base: position 96,212 of record WBNM01027873.1, on the reverse strand, counting down.
TTAAATAATTCTAAAATAAGATAATACCCTAATTTAATGCTGTAAAGCTCCATGAAAATGGTGCCTCTTATTTCAATTAAGACTACCATGCACCTGGGTTTCCATGGAAATTCACTGTTTTTCCAGTCGGATACTTTATCTGGATGAACACTGCCCAAGCTGTGCAGGCATCTGATATACTGGCAGGTTAGATATACTTCCATGAAGAACAATCTCCTGTAGGGCCGTTTCACATAGCCAGTTCTCTACAGCCATGTGGATCAGCTCATTAGAAACTCCACTGCACACAAGTGCAACTCTTTAACTCAGGAGAAGAGCTTAAAGGAGGAAGTTCTTTACAGTGAGGGTGGTGAGGCACTGGAACAGGTTGCCCAGGGAGGTTGTGGCTGCTCCCTCCCTGGACGTGTTCAAGGCCAGGTTGGACGAGGCCTTGAGTAACCTGTACTAGTGGGAGGTGTCCCTGCCTATGGCAGGGGGTTGGAACTAGATGATCCTTGAGGTCCTTTACAACCTTACCATTCTATGATTCTAAATCCCAAAATTCTATTTAAACCAAATTTTAAAAAATATGCCACAGATATATTTACAGTTCTGTGATACACTTCCAAAAATCACTTATGAAAGCAGATACTGAAAAACCAAACAAAACTCAATCTAGAGTTCTATAGCCCAAGAAGTTTTAGATACAGTATTTTCTAAAACAAAATTTTCCTCTCCCCATGCAAGAAATAATCCAAAGTTGTCTCCTCTGCATCTGAGGTCTGCTTATCTCCAAGGTTTAAAACACATGAATAAATCACTACACAAAGTGAATTTAAAGTAGCGATGCCACTTTAGCTAAGGGTTGTGAGGTTATAGATAAAATAGCACTGACTTCTGCAAATAGATTTTGTTTTTTCCTCCTGAGACTTGCTAAATAAAAACTTTGTATATAGTTCAGGAGTGACACTGGAGAAGGTTGAGCTCCCAAAGAAGTGAACTTTCAAACAGCTCTTTGTGAGCAGAGTTGGGCATATGATTAGTGATTCAGCAATCACTTGTGGCGGATGGCATCAACATTTTGGTGATTAAAAGAGATCAAGGAATAGTTCATGCTTCTGGCAGAGGGATTGAAGTGAGACACCACCAGAGCATAACCAATCACCTTTAGGATCTTAACCCAAAGCTTGCTATGCGGTTTCCAGTATGTGGAGGATCTGTACTCCACACTGGCACACTTCTATAGAGACCTATCTCTATTAAGGAGATGATAACCTTCTTTTAAAGCAATGCCAGGTCTTAGCTGGTGGGATAGGGAAGTTTAAGCACTGCCCTACCATCACAATACCTTTTCACATTATGTATTCTATATGTCATGCTGAAATGAAAGCAGCTGAGAAAGCTCCACTTTCACAGCACAGTGGTGTAAAGCTTCTGCTGCTAATTACTGTTTCTTGAATGGAACAATGTTGGCTGAAAATCCTCTGAACTTGAAAGTCAGGAAGCCACAGCTTTCTTTGCCAGAAGATTAATTTAGAGGAAGAAATGTGCCCAAACAGCTCATACAGGCTGCATCACCTGAAAAAAGGGAAGTATTGCTGATATGAATCCAGATGACCATAAGCACCTCTTCCTGCTTGTAAAAGCCCTGTTCTTCAAAAGATAGACCCAGAGATGTTGAAGGTCCCTGTGATGGGTTAGGGAGTTCCCCGCCCCCCCACACTTTGTAAAATGACCCAGGCTAAAACTCAGTCGGCTGGAAGTTTA
>WBNM01027873.1:36352-93759 GCA_013399055.1 Ramphastos sulfuratus | reverse complement strand
GCGGTTTCCAGTATGTGGAGGATCTGTACTCCACACTGGCACACTTCTATAGAGACCTATCTCTATTAAGGAGATGATAACCTTCTTTTAAAGCAATGCCAGGTCTTAGCTGGTGGGATAGGGAAGTTTAAGCACTGCCCTACCATCACAATACCTTTTCACATTATGTATTCTATATGTCATGCTGAAATGAAAGCAGCTGAGAAAGCTCCACTTTCACAGCACAGTGGAGTAAAGCTTCTGCTACTAATTACTGTTTCTTGAATGGAACAATGTTGGCTGAAAATCCTCTGAACTTGAAAGTCAGGAAGCCACAGCTTTCTTTGCCAGAAGATTAATTTAGAGGAAGAAATGTGCCCAAACAGCTCATACAGGCTGCATCACCTGAAAAAAGGGAAGTATTGCTGATATGAATCCAGATGACCATAAGCACCTCTTCCTGCTTGTAAAAGCCCTGTTCTTCAAAAGATAGACCCAGAGATGTTGAAGGTCCCTTCCAACCCAAACCATTCTATGACTCTATGATCAAATCTTAGCCAGGGTGTGCTCCAAGTCCACAATGAGCATGGTAAGGGCAGTAGTAGGATTACTTTTCAGTGTAAAAGTTTCCCCTACTCTGGCTAGCAAAAAGAACAGAAAGTCTTTACATGGCCACAATTCCCAAGTACTGACAATAGTTCATAGGCACGCATAGGTCATTTGTCCTGGTGTCTGATTCCCAAAGCCAGTCTCTCCCTGCAGCTCTATCCCAGTTCTTTGTTCTGCACCATTTCCACAGCTGTAGAACAGGGGAATTCAGATCCTACATTTCTCAGGCTCCAGGACCCATCATCCCAGCAATACTTCAGCATTTAATGAGCTGCTTTCTCCTTTCATATGCACATCTCTAGACAGGACACTTTTGACTAGAGAAAATATATTCAACATATGTTTTTGATTAGGATCCACCCGGCTGTCCCAGTATATTCCCCGCATTGCTTTATGCTGTGTTACCTAGGGTCAGCTTCTAGATCTACATGTAATATGACATAATTATCAGTGACAGGGTGCAAAACCCCAGGGCAGCACAGAAAGGGAGGCCCACATTGCTTAGATCAGATGTCCACAGACAGCTGTTCACTTGTCACTTAGGTGACATGTAAATAACATGTCAAGTTCCTGCCTGTTGCAGAGTTTTGACTTTATCTTGCTAAATTGTTTGTTCTTCCTTTAATAGACAGCACAGCCAGAGAGCCAGGGTGGTCACAAGCCATTTCAAAGAGATGTGTTTATATGGTGCTCAGAGCTGGCTGGCATGCTGAAGGTGCTTTGCTACATGGCAGCCACTAAAAAAAAAAACGCTGTTACCTGCAAGCCACAATGGGCGAGTCAGTACCAGCACTGATGGTTATGCTGAGAGGGGCTGAGGGCTTTCTCATTTCCTGCAGGTACAGGGAGTTAAGTTCAATATGCTCCTTGTGGGAGAAGGAAGTGGCTACAGTGCCCTCATACTCCAGATAAGACCGAGGCCCCTCTACCACTGAAACCACAGCATTAAGAGAGGCTGGGATGCAACCTTAACTGACCATCCCTACTGTCTGTCTTGGCAGCAGTGCCTGAACTTGGTTCAGTAGGTTGCCTTTTCCCCCCTCATTTTCAGTGTGTTGTCAGATGTCCGCTGAGAGAGGCTGACTCTCAAACAAGGGTCAAATTTTACCTAAGCTTTCATGTACTGAGTTCTTCCCAAGAAAGTGGTATTGTGGAAGTGCCCCCTAAGCTGCAGGAATGTTCATGTTAGCCTTAAGTGATCCAGGACAGCCTTGGTACCACCTTAAGTCATGCCAGATATGTGTAACCTGAAAGAAATTGTGTATTGCATGACCTGTAATATACTTGCACCTGACTTCTCAATTTCTGTCCCACAGGAAATCTGAGGCATGACACAATTCTATGATGACTTGTAGGTCCTCCATACAGCAGAAAAACACACCTGCTTTTGCAGATTCCTGCCCTGCACATCCCTATACACTGCCACTGCTACCTCCACTAATGCACGTACCAAAACCAGAAACCACAACTAACCTGGAGAAATGGAAGTGCTAAAAATGAAGTGAACCCATCCTAGAGCAGTGAGGTACCAAGACCAGCCTGCAGATGAAGTTCAAAAGAGTTACTGGGGCGGGGGGAGGAGGAGGAATAGCACAAGGAACTGAAGCAGGTGATACAACTCCAACTGGGCTTCGAGGATAGCTAATCCCACTCTACAGCAAGGGGTATCTCTACAGTAGGGAAGATCTTTCCTTTCTTTTCTTTGCTGTGGTGCTCAGTTGCCCCTGTATTTTGCAGGTGCACTCAGCTGAGACTTGTCTGAGTCTTGCATTGAAAGCATATAAAAGCTTATGCCTCCCCCTGTGCCCATGTGTCACAATAGTGTCAGCCCATGTCACCAATCAGAGGAGAACTACAACAGGGCTGCTGCACAGCCCTCCAGGATGGTTCTGGCCTGCTACCCACTGAAAAGAGGCTTTAAGATGTGACCGAATGAGGCACTTCTACAGGAAAGCAAAGATTCAATACAAGCTTTATAGATAAGCATTTGCAATGTTTTGCCTGTAAAACGGAATTCTTGAAAGAGTACATCTGACTTGCTCAGAACACAGCTATTTCTCTAAACTTATCTCATCTGAAAGGCTTCTCCTAGACTTACACAAGCATGGCCAGAATCAAAATTTGGCCTCTATCCTTTCCCCCCCAGGACTAGCCTAGCTGCCTGCCATACATGAGACATTTGGATCTCCTGTAAGCCATCACCTGGTACCTGTTGAAATTATCCCATACCCTGTTTTTTGGGGGGGTTGTTGTAATTTTATTTTATTCTGGTTTTTGTTGATATTTTGTTGTGGTGGTGGTGGTCATTTTTAAAACAGTTCAGCCACCTAGCTGGGTTAGGTGGTTCAGGTAAGTTCCCAACAGTCAAAAAACAGCTGCTAAATGCTCTTGGCTGTGTCCCGTCAAATTCAAGCCTCATCAGTTTTCAACAAGCCTATGAGAATACATTCAATTGATATGAAATCAAACAGTCAAGGACATTTTGCTGGAGCCAGTTGGTTTTGCTGCAGGTTTACCTACCCACAGCCATGCTCTTCAGCCAGCATGGCTATTTTGGAGTCACAAAACAATTGACATACACAAACACAGTATCTCCCACTAGGCTGTTCATTAAAAGTCTTTTTATAAAATCCTCGTTATGTATCAGTTGCATTAAGTCTAAAGACAACTTCAGTGTAGTCTGGGACTTGTCACTCTTTGAGGGAGGTTTTGTGTTAGTCATAAAAAGATGATCTGGTAAATTGGAATAGAGTAATTTTAGCTTGTTAAGTGGTTAGGAGGGAAGTTAAGCTTCTTCTAGGGTATAACACAGCTCTCCAAAAGATGCAATAAATTATACCTCTCCTTGCCTACTTGGAACATAGCCAGCATCTGTTGTGCAAGATGAGGCATGGACTCAGTTTTGCAGGGTAGGTGCACAGCCTACTTGCAGATGCATAGGTGAGTGAAGCAGGGCTATATGTGTCACATAACAGAAAACAGGAGATGCACATGGCAGAGCATGATGCTGAGGTGTCAAGGTGGAAAAGACATTGACACCAGAGATAGTGCTAAGATGTGGCTGCTACACCATAAGGGTTACCATGTTTGTAAATAAGATGTTCCACAAGCATGTTCTTCCCACCTGGCTCCATCCACCAAACACACAGGCCAAGCAGAACAACTTACATCAAATCAAACCTGGGACACAGCAGCAGATGGAGACCCAGACTGCCAGCAGGGGTTTACTAGCCCCTCACCACTCAAGAGGGCTAGGATGCATTCTGCCATCCTCATACGGCTTACAACAACAGCTACTGCACAAACCCAAAGCCCCATCCAGAATGATGTATCTTGCCAAGAAGCCTTTGTAAGTCCCCATGTTGGGCAGAGGAGGCAGACCTCAGCAGGAAGGATTACCACATCCGGGGACCTCTAGATGCAAGCAAGAGAGCAGAAGGGCATGTACATATGCAGGTGCTTGAGGCTGTAGGTCTGGGACAACCCCTCCCCACAGAGCTCCCTGTGCAGAGGGCACAAGAAGGCCTCCTGCCCCCTCCTACTGCATGTGTGGGCTCAAGCAGGGTAATGAGACACACAGACAGAACTCACTCTCCAACCGCACAGCAGCCTGAACAGCCAGCCATGTGCTGAAGGGCAATTAAATTCCTCATTAGCTGTAATTAGCAGGCACCCGACAACCCTTAACAGAAGTTCAGCAGCAAAGGGTCTCTGTCTGGCAGGAGAGGGCCAGTGGGAAGCCACTTTGTGTGGCTTGTTTTATCACTCCCCATTTCTCCAAGCTCTCTGTAACTGTGCTGAGTCTCTCCAGAGACAGCACCTGTGAGCATGAGTCTGAAATGCAGCTCACTAGAGTCAGATGGGGATTCCCACTGATTTCAGCAGGCTGTGAATCAGACCTTTCCTGAATAGGCTGGAAAAAACAGCCTAGCAGAGCTATGCCTTGGGCTGAGCTGCAGCCAGAAGCAGAACCTGAGCTATGGTCCAAGAATTTTGTGCTACTACGTGAACCAAGAGCAACTGTCATTAATTATCTCACTCCTCCTGCTTGGCACTTCTGCCCTCTCTAAATGTATAAAACAAGGTCTATAAAAGTCTCCTTCCCTGGGTGACATCTCTTGCAAACCTTCTCACCCATATGAAATCTTCAAGCAGCAGGAACTTCAAAATTTCAGGGTAGATAAAAGGTTAACCTGAGGAAAGAGACCTGTCAACACTCTTGTAGTTAGACCATTGCACTACTGGTCCTCAGCAAATCAAGTGGGTCAGGCAATATCATCTTTTCAACCTCATAGCCAGAAGGGAAGAGGTCCCTAAGCGAACCACTGACCTTTTTGTACAACGTGGTTCACTTACCTCAGCACATCTGAGTGGCAAACAGCTTTGTCTCAATGAGACTGTTAATGTGTGTGGTCTAAAGGACCTAAACTATTTTCAAGGTAAAATAATTCTGGGGATAAGGGAAGACAAGAGACTGGGAACAGGTAAAGAATGGAAGAACTTGCAAGTGCACACTCTCGATCTTGCTTCATTTTGAACTTGTTTTAAACTGAGCTTTGCTAACTGGATGCAAGGCTACAGGCTGATGCTGTCCAACCATTGCCCACTATTGCACTGTTTCTCACTGTGGTTTCCATGCTCTGACCAGGCCGGTGTGGACAACTGGAGCAAGTGCACTGAGAAGCAAGCAGGAGCAGGTGTTAGGGCAGACAGGCATGTTGAGTGGCTATGCCAGAACTGCTTGGATGTTTGTTGAACAGCCAGCAAGAGAAACACTTCTGTGGAGGGGAAAGGATTTGGATCCTCTTAAAAGCCTGTTCCATCAGCCAACAACCTGTTTATTGCATGTCCACATCCTTTGCTTAGTTCTTAAGCACCTGGCCCTCACTTTGCAGCACACAAGCTTCCTACAAGCCTTAATGTATTTACCTTCACAGATAAATATGAGGGAAAGGAATTGCTACTAACTCACTTGGACAGAGCAGATCTTTTGATGTAGATCTCTTAAACCCTAGACTAGCCATTAAATCCTGCCAGTGTTTAGCAGTCTCCAACCGGTTCTTCAGGTCATTCATTATTTATGATATGTGCTTGACTGTATGATATTTCATTATCTCTTGAGGACTATGGCAAACAAGGTCAGGGATCTCTGTGTCCTCCTTAGTCTCAGAGATTCCTCAGGACTTCAGACTCTTTGGAGATAATTCTATGTTCTTTTAACTCCTTTGTAGGGTTATTTTTTATAAGAAGAGAAAGGATCAGCCAATATAAAGTACAAATCCTGTATTTTCACTTTTGTTACAGTCATATTGAGCCTCCAAGCTGAATGTAAAAAAAAGCTTATAGAAAAGCAACACACTGTAAAAAAGGCACACCATTATTTCTAGTTGACATTTAATCTCCAGCTGTGATTTTTTGCTGTGACTCCAGAAGAGTAAAAAGCTTTTCTACATTCTGAGCAAGGCTCCTCTTTTTTTTTCTTCCTTTTTCTTTTTCTCTTGTTGTGTTAAGTAGCCTGAGCTCTCCAGTTCCCATCTTGCAAAGCAATCACAAACTCTTGGATAATTTTTGGAGTGTTTTGTGTGCAGCTTTCCACTGCACCCTCTCTAATGTTTCAGTTTCCTTAAAAGTAAGGCCCATTTTTAAATGTCCACAACAAAGGTTTGGAAGGGGAGGCAGTATCTTTTATAAGACTAAATCATGTAACCGGAAAAACTAGACAAGCTTTCAGTTAGTGAAGACTTTTCCCTAATGAGAGGTACTTTTCTCCACATCTCTTCCTTGCTTATAGGCTTAAACCACCTCATCTTCAGCAATTCTGGTACCATAAAGAGAGCATAGAAATCTTAGAAAGGCTGGACATTTAATTTGTACTGCTACAAAACAGCATTATTATGAGGACTGCACTGCCTGGACTGGTTCGTTGTTGTAGGATAGTTTACCAGTACTAGGCAGCTCTTATTTCTTAAACATAAATAACCACTAAAATAATTTGAGTTCAAACTCAACAATGACGAACTTGAATTGCAAAAAATTAGTTCTGTAGGGTGGCACAGAGAATCACCAAAACCTACATTAATATGAGGGAGATACTGTAAGTATTTTGATGAGCTGTTGTCGGCGCACAAAGCAGCTACTTTTAGCTTTATCGTTAATCTCTGTCTGGTTACAGATAATGGGTGAGCTCCCTCTGACTATTCTTGATTTGTCTTCTCATCATGCTTTGAAAGTTAGGACTGGGGTAAAACACCCACCCACCGACAAGCAAGTTTTGAGATACAGCTGCCCAGGATGTACAGTGGTTACCTGAGCTGTGACCCTGCAGTTCTCTTTCCCAGCAGCTAACACAATACCTGGGGAACAACCTAATGTCAAAATATCACGTGTTGAGAAAAAGACACTTCAGGAAAGCATCACTCCTAAAGAGAATGAAGCAGACTGTAAATCTATCCAGATTGGCCTCCCCTACAGCTGGGAAGGTCTCTTGCTTCAGATTCCCTCCATCCATCTTTTCAGCATCAACTTGTCACTGCAGAAAGCTGCTGACAGATGGCCCTGATTCACACAGCCACGCAGGAAATCCCTACAACCCATTATCACTGTGCAAGAATTCATCCCACAGACAGGAATCCCTGCCTGATGGTGTCTACAGTTTAGTACATTAAGGTCCCATCATTGTAGCTGCATCCTATTTATCCACTTAAAAAAAAAAAAGAAAAGAAAAAAAAAAGAAATTGAACAAATCAGCAGCACCACCAGGCAAGTTCTGCCTTGTTCAATAACCACTCCCAGAGGGCTGGGAATGGTTTGTTCTTTTCCTCAGAAGAAAATAGACTTCAGAGAAAGTCAGAGTAGATCGGCTCTGTGGTCCTTTTGCCCAGCAGGTTTTGCTCACAAAAGCAGCACAGACCTGGCAAAACAGCTGTGAGATAATGGCTGAGTAGATCTCCCCCTCTAGTCTGCCCTAGTCAGGCTCCACCTGGAATACTGCATCCAATTCTGGGCTTCTCAGATCAAGAGGGACGGGGATACACTTGAGAGAGTCCAACAAAGGGCTACAAGGATGATTAAAGGGACTGGAGCACTGCCTTATGAGGAAAGGCTGAGAGACCTGGGGCCTTTTAGTCTGGAGAGGGGAAGACTGAGAGGGGACTTAATAAATACTTATTAATATATGAGGGTCTTCTCACTTGTGCCCTATGACAGGGCAAGGGACAATGGATGTAAACTACAGCACAGGAAGTTCCACCTCAATGTGAGGAAGAACTTTACTGTAAGAGTCACAGAGCACTGGAACAGAGAGATTGTGGAGTCTCTTTCTCTGGAGACTTTCAAGACCCATCTGGATGTGTCCCTGTGCAACCTGTGCAAGATTATATGCTCCTGCTCTTGCATGGGGGTTGGACTCAAAGATCTCCAGAGGTCCCTTCCAATCCCTAACATCCTGTCATCCTGTGATGCCACTCAGTATTAAGGATTTCTCTACCTGCCTCCATATCCACCCTAGCAGATGTGCATTAGTACCTCCCTGCTCACCACAGCCATCCTGACAGCAGTGTAAGGGAACGTGGCAGCTGGTTGTGCATAGCAAGGAAAGTAAGCTGCTCCACATCAAAAGGCATCACATTCTCAACAGGAAAGGTGAGCTAATGTGGCTATTTTGGCTCAGACACAAAGTTACATCTTTGCAACACCATACCGACCAAATTTTTATAAGACCAGGACATAGAGAGTGGCCTAGTGAAAAACAAAGTCTAATAGTACAATGAGTTTAAAAAAAAATATTCTGAACCAATCATTTATATGGTGCTGTAAAACCCACATCTTTAGACCTGTTAAGGAAGGAATGCTTATTTTATGGTTAAAAAAGAGATTAAAAAAACTATTTCAAACACTAAATGAAAGCACTCTTGAATAGTGAAAACCATTGTGTACAGAAAGGGCACAGAGAATGAGCCCTTCAGAAACCTGAATAAGAAAATAAATCTTCCTTTATTTTTATTTGACTTGGAGAGTATTTTTTTTTATGTCAGCTCAACTTTTCTTTTAAACCTTTACTATTGAGTTGCATAGTGCAAAAGGGAAACAGAGATGTTTATTTATCAGCAGAGAATTGCAGGCTGCTCTCTGCCCAGGAGAACTGCTGCAATGGCAAATACATCTCCTAACTCTGGGTATTGTGTTGCCCAGAATAAGGACAATACAATACTACCCCAGCAGCAGTATGCAAACCCCATTTGGATCTCGGATGCCCAGAGGGACAGCGTGAAAATATTTACAGTAAAGAATGAAAGGCTCAAAATAGCATTTGTCCTATTCTTTTCTTTATGAACATTGGTAGATTCATTTCTTTCCCATTCACTGTCCCAGGATAGTGGCAAAAATCATTGTATTTCATAGGATGCATTGGGTTGGAAGTGACTTTTGAAAGTCATCTAATCTACCCCCCACTACAGTAAACAGAGTCATCTCCAGCTAGATTGGGTTGCACAAAGCCCCATCAAGCCTGACCTTGAGTGTTGCCAGGGATGGGGTCTCCACCACCTCCCTGAGCAACCTGTTCTAGTGTTCCACTACTATCATAGCAATGAACTTCTTCCTAATGTCCAATCTAAATCTATCCTGTTATAGTTTAAAACCAACATGCCTTTGTAAACGGCCCCTCCCCAGCTTTCCTGTAGAACCCCTTCAGGTACTGGAAGGATGCTATAAGATCTCTAGACCCTTCTCTTCTCCAGGCTGAATCACCACAACTCTCCCAGCCTGTCTTTGCTCTTTGCTGGAGAAGAGATGCTCCAGCCCTCTGATCATTTCTGTGGTCCTACTCTGGACTTACTCTATCAGGTCCATGTCCTTTTTGTATTGAAGGCCCCAGAGCTTGACACAGTACACAAGATGTGGTCTCACCAGAGCAGAGCTGTGTGGCAAAGAAGAGAGTGGCATATTTTCTGAGTGAATGAGTGAGTGAGTGAGTGAGTGAATGAATGAATGAATGAATGAGGAAAAAGGTCATTTGGAGTTATAAATGAACTTGTAGTGCTAAGCTAAAAAGACAAGATTTTCTCACGTAAGCTTTCGGTGCAAAAACAACTTTCCTGCAAAATTCCTTGGTAATTTCATAATGTTAACAGTCACCCAATACAAAATCACTGAAAGTACATTAACTTCTTCGCTATCAGGAGGATGCAGCCTCTGACAAGCTCAGTGATTTTGCTTCTTAGCCCATAGCTGTAGCCCCCACCACACTCATCATACACGAACCATGCAGAGAAAAAAACTTCCTCCACAGTGAACTCTTCTCTGGAGTCTGAAAGTATGAGTGCAGGGACCATGGGCGGGAGGTCTATGCTGCCAACACCTGGTGGTGGGATAGAGGGTTGGATCTCACACAGCTTGCTCTCAGATGGCAAATGATCTCCAGCATGAGCTAGATTTGGGTTGGTTCCTAGAAATAAAAAATTTGAGCCTCTTAGTTATTGTGTTTGGATTTTGTTCAAATGTGTCTTCACTGGCAGTGGATATGTTTCGACATGCACTCGTTAACAAGCCTCTCTCCTCCCAGGGACTAGAATGCCTGAATGCATAATTCCCCTTTTACTCAGAAAATGTAATTTCCTATTGTCACCACTGCCAGCAATTCTTATTAATGCTTTAAAGAGTACCCCTCTTGTACATCGCTATGTCCTCCACAATCTCTCCCCAGTTAATTGCTGTTTATAGTAAATGGGTAAACACAACCAGGTAGTGGATCAAGGCCATTGAGAGAGTTTCCTAGCAACCAAGAAGCTCTAAGCACTGCCTCTGGGATTACACATAGGACAGGTGTAGTTGAAAGTCCTGGTGAAGCAAAGGACACAGCCACAGGCTGGGATAAGCGTGTATAGCTGCAGTCTGTGACCTGAGGAAGAGGCTGCAGACCATTGCACCATTCGTACAGCATGAGAGAGCAAATCCCTTCACTTCAGCAGGCGCCAGCCCTCCTGAGACCTAGTCTTAGATGGCTTAAGACAGATCCTCAAAGCAGTGCTTTCTCTGTCAGGAAAACTCTTTCCCCACCATCAGAAGGCTTAATGCCTTCAGCCAGCTTCTTGTTTTCAAGAGATTGGTTTCAGGAAACCAAGGTGCCTAGATTACAAACTCAAACTATTTTGTACAGATGATCTCCAAAATGAAAATTAAATACATCTCCCCTAAGATGACCCATTAATGTTGATCCAGGCTCTGAGCAAATAAATGAATGTACTTCTACTATTTGGATGGCTAAATATTTCCAATTAAAAGCGTTACGAACAATGTATAATATGTTTGTTTTGGAGGGAAGCTAAGGATTTAAAGCTCACGTTAGAAACATTATCTGCTGTCACTAGTGGACTTGCTGACTTGAATGTTTATTTTTGCTGATATTTTCCCCCATTACCTCCAATTTTTCAATTAAAACTTAATCATCTGCCTGCTCACTCTCTGCAGAGGTGGTAGGGAGATTATAAGCTATCATAAAACTTTCTCTGGTCTCACATTTCTCTCTGGCAACAGAGAGTACAATTCCGTAGTAGTACTGGCCTGCACATTAAACCACACTTACTGCAGTCTTGTGGCTTAAGCACTTGCTTCAGGAATGTGCATTGTGTGCTGGTGGTGTGTTCATGTCCCATCTTTCTTCAGCTTTGCCTGAGTGTGAAGACATTGATCTAATGAACTGTATTGCCATCTCATCAGCAGAAATCAGGATCCAGGTCTTGGGTTACATACTTCTTGTACTTTGACTGAACTGTTTTCATGGCTTATCTCCGTATGTTGAATCAAATCAGGATAATCTCTTCTAATTCGAGATGAGCAAAGAACAGCAGACCTTTGTCCCCACAGAGAGATATTAATGGAGAGAAATTTTTGCAAATTTCAAACTTTGCTATTGAAAGCAGGCAGCACACCACTTTACCTGCTAGGAGATAACAATGGCCTAGTGCTATTGGATTCATTTCCTTAAAAAAGCCTGTAGCTCTAAAATGAACAAAGACTTGTTTAAGCTTGTAATCAGAGCAGTGGCTGGAGGGAAGCTATAAAGCGAATTTGTGTATGTGGGCAATGATAGCAGCAAGAGAAGAGATTAGATAAACAGAAGATCGTTTACAGCATCATCTGCCTCACAAACCTCTGCTGGCAGGAGATGTATTACATCCACTTCAAAACAATTAGCTGGCTTGACAAGCAGGGAATAATATTCACTGAGGGTAGGTAGCAAGGGTGATTTGTCACTGAGAGCCCTAGGCTCTCAGAAGAACAGAACCCAAGGTTTTCCTGGACTCTTTTTATGGCCAGCTGTTTGTTTTTAAGGATTAAGTTATTCTTCCTGGTGTGTTTGGGGCAGTTGTCATAGGAAAACAGCTGTTGTGAGTGTCATATTCTTATGGAGAAGCCAGGGAGAAAAATGGATTTGGTTTCTCTGGTTTACTGAGTGGAGTGGAGGTCAGCAACTTGGATCTGCCTTGTGCAGACAGAGCAGCAGAGCCTAGAAACATCATAGCAATCCTCTACACTGATGCATGGGGCATGACCTGCCATCCCTGACTCCAAAAGGGAACATAAATGTTCCTAAACCAAAATTTTCACTTTATACTGCAGCAAATGAAGAGATGCAATTTTCTGCAAGGAGCTTTTCTCCCCAAGTGCTGAACATGACTCAAGGTTTTTCAGTACAATAGGGAAATTTTCCCTTTCAACTGCATTTTTGGGGATGGCAAGTTTTACAGATGCAGCAGAGGTGGTCCTGGGAGAGAAGTATAATGAACCAGTGGAGCTTTGAGATCCCAGGAAATGTTTCAGAGCAGATCTTTGCTCCTCCTGCTATCACCTATTTCATGCAACCCTAGAGAAAGCCCTACTGAACTCTTGCTGTTCTCACTGGGTGCAACTGCAATGTACCTGGGAAAATCCCCCACAACAACCACCTTCCTGAACTATACCACAAAGCAACAAAGTCAGGCACAGAGCTTGGTGAATCTGCAGTGCTCTGGGGGACATTACAGACCTTCTAGAAGAGCTGTGCAGGGCTGGTGCCCGCCATCCAAGAAATGGTCCTTCCCATGGTCCTTGTTAACTGCTGGCTGTGTTGAAGTAGTGAGTGAGCAAGTTTTTACCTGAACTACAGATTCATTAATATAGCTGCTCTGTATAGCTGCTCTGTATCTTTGTGGAAAATATTATTTGTCATCCCTTTTTACAGACAGTAGTTTTCATCTGGATACTTTTGGTAATCCTGAGGATTGGATAGATATCTGGATGAAAAATGTTTGCAATCACTTTCCATATCTGATTGTTTTTCCTCATTTGAGCTTGGTCTCTTAGAGCTCATGGCACCGTGCCCATTTCTGATCAGGAGGCTAAAAGATTTTTAAAAGGAGAAAAGTAAACAACAGATAATAATAATACAACCTTTTTGCCAGGTGGTGTTAGCAGAAGGAAGGGGCAGAGTCAGACAGAGTCTAGAGTTTCCATTTAATAAAACTAATAATAAATGGTTCTAGCCTCTACCTAGTACCTTGCCCTCTAGAGTTTTAGGAATGCAGACTGTAAATTCCCTGATCACCTTCAATGTCTGTTATTTTCTGAGACCAGAGTTTATGGTACTCATCAACTGACTGAACTAAAACCCTTCTGAGAACTCCAGGCTTCTTGGTAAAAGGCTGCCTAGACCTCACTGCCCAAGGGTCCAGTACCACTTTCTTCAAGTAATAGTGAAACACTTTAGCTAGTGCTTTCCCTATGGACTCCTGCCTTTCTTCTCTTGTAGGACACTCAGACCACTACTACCACCTAGCAGAGACCACCTGAATAAAGGAGCAATTACATTTGAAAAAAAAAAAATCACATGCAACAAACTTCTTCAAAACAGACTTGTCTATGGTCATAATGCTGGTCAATGAGGTAGCCATCTAGTGCAGCTGCTAGTCCCATCACTTCTCTTCAGGCTCTCTATTGCCCTCTGGGAGAAGCTTGGCTGATAGATAAAAGAGTGCAGAAAGCAAAATTTTGGTTGAGAAAAGTTGCAAAGATCTCATTGCTTGACTGAATGACTTCATCCTTGTACAAAAATATCCACTCAGCATCCTGACAGAGGGGCCTACGGGAGTTCTGTTTCCTATGTAAAGAGAAACAAGAGACTGTAGTGCTTGATGGCAACCTTTAAAAACCAACTGGTACCTAGCAGCAATTCTGCAGATTTTGATATCCTACTAACATGAAGAACATGAGTATCCACGCCCAAGGAAACATCACCACACGGAGAAATTATATTTGGAAATCAGAAAGTCCCACTGTGGTTTGGGAAAGGGCTTTCCTTCACTATCCTTATTCCAGAGCTACAGGCAATCTTTTAGATAGACTGGATCCATGCCACAGTCTTGAAGATTTAGGCTGAAACTTGTACTTGATTATCATGAGGAAATATGGCCCGTGTCTGTTGTGCAGCAGTCTTGAATTTCTTTATCATAAGTGGTTCCTATGCTGACAAAAATGAAAAGGTAGCCCTGTCTGCTTGTTAAATACTATGGGAAAAATTCTAAACTTTAGCTGCTTCCCTAATCTCCCAACAGACAATATTTTTCAAGAGTTAACGAAATAATGACAGAAAATCTATTAATAGGTTAAAAAAAATCTTATATGAAGTTCCAGGTGGATGTCTTTTACATTTTTCCCATGTACTAAACTTACATTCAGCATTTGTGATGCAGAAGAAATATTGCCTGTGACATCTCAATAGCAGATTCTGCAAGGAAACTGTTCAGGAGTGATTGGGGTTTCCATAGTGGCCCCCCACATTCCTACTGTGAGCTGAATAGATCAAATCTGTTTCCATAAGCAATAAGCTATATAATTGATTCCAAACCTTAAAGATGATTTTCTAAGGTTAAGCAACTGATTCCTTTTAATGAGTCAGAGTAGAAGAAGGTCTTGCTCTACTGGATGAACGAAGGAGCCAGAAAGGAGGTTTCATCCTTGTTAGATCAGGCTGTCACTGTCTCATCTAATGCCCTACCCAAAGCTGACTTGATTTTCACCTGTTGGGCTGAGTGAAAATCTAAAAACTACTAAAGGCTTTCATCTCCCGTGCCCATGAAGAGCAGAACTGCATTTAAGAGACTCATCTGAAGGAAAACATCTTCTTTCAGCACATGTACACATATTTCTTAGTTGGAAATGGACACCTGCTACTAGAGCTCTTTGCCTTAGATTCAGTTAAGACATTGACTTGACTATTGCACTATCTTAACAGTCCTGCAGCAGTAGTTTCAGAGTTGGATTTGCTTAATTTTACGCATGTACATTTATTCCATATAACAAAATCCACTGACATCTCTCATAAGATGACCTTGCTTTGTGCACGCGCAGCAGGACTGGTAAGTCAGAGACTAAATACGTTCAACTAAGGTAATTAAAGCCACTTTAAAGGCTCAGTTTCCAACTGAATACCT
This sequence comes from Ramphastos sulfuratus, assembly GCA_013399055.1. Taxonomy (NCBI): domain Eukaryota; kingdom Metazoa; phylum Chordata; class Aves; order Piciformes; family Ramphastidae; genus Ramphastos; species Ramphastos sulfuratus. The sequence goes on along the minus strand of WBNM01027873.1, from coordinate 78,703 downwards.
CCACCCCTATTTCCTCCGTATTAGAAATGACAGCAGATGGAGAAAGAGGCAGGGTAGTTGTGCTTTCCTCCTCAGGATTTCAGAGGAAGAACCCTGTAGTACACTCGGTACCCACTGACATTTCTGGGGCTGGAGTCTTTATGCCAAGCATAGAGTACTGCTGGCAAGACAGCAAGCAGTGGAAACATACATAGGGTTACGGCTTTATTTGTGAAGCTACAACTGAAAAACACCCACGGAGTACAAGAAGATTTTAAAAGATAGAAAGTTTACTGCCCCATGCAGAGTTCCTACAAATACTTTTAAGCACCTGTGTCTTATTTTCTATAAATGATCCAAATCTTTGAAATAGTAGCATCTGGGGAGTAACAAAATACATCCACTCACAGATCTGCAGAAGTTTGGGTCAGGAGTTCAGATCATTGGAAAAATACCTTCTCCCTGAGAGGAAAAGGAAAACTCAGAGACCCCACTGATGTTTCTTTGGAGGCTTATTCAACCCTTTACCACATGTGTCCAATATACCTCCCTGGTAAACTCTTCTCCTTCCTGGCCTTTCAAAGATCTCACCTGCCTGGATGTCTCTGAGTGATGCTCATAGGAAACCAACCCTTGAAATGCCAAACAGATGTGAATATGCATCTGTGGAGGAATGTATGGGTGGTACCCATCTGTCATCACCCCTTTCACCATCTCATCTTCTCCCCTTTCATCTAGTGCCCACCTCTGCCAAGCTACAAAGTTGCTAGGTGAAATGTGAGACAGAGCCTTGTTTAACCTGACCTCTCTCTGCAGTATGAAGTCTCCATTGGTCTTTACCTGGCCGTGTGAAATTCAGCTTCACTTCACTAAACACTTACTTTAAGGTGGAAAAGCAGTGCTTAGGTATTTTGGGCAGGTTCCTATTGATGAGCTGATCCACCTTAACAAAGACTATAGAGGTAGGAAATCTTACAAGTTATTTGTACTTACACAGAAAAAGCACCACCATCACCCACATGTGTAGCAAATCTGAGGTTGTTACCTTTATTCTTAACTGCCCTTTAAAAAATTTAATTCTTTTTCTGGACCTGATCTAAAGAGTTAAACAGTTTCAAAAAATTAAGGCTCAGGGTTTTTTTGTTTGTTGGTTGGTTGGTTTGGGTTTTATTTTAATATATATTTTAAAAATTCTTTCTAGGAAAAATACAATCACACAACCCTTATTATAGTTATTATCAAAACTTTGATGGGAATATAAATGCAAGTCGAAATCTTATAAGAAGTATATGACTAGTTTCTAGCTAAAAAGACAAAAAAATTAAAAACCACATTGCCTTCCCAAAACAGCAATAAATTTGTAGTAGATCCCTAAGGACATCATACAAATACACAGATAGTCAAAAGTTCTCAGCAGAAGTTAAAAATAAGATCACTCTGAAACCAGAGTGATGCCATCTTGCTCAGGATTTTTTAATCCTTCAACCATTTTTTTCTACATGGTGAATTCCATTTTCTGTAGGTAATTGAATAGTTACATTAACCAAAACTCTCTTACATTCTTCTTAAATTATAGCGTTTCCCTGCAAATGCTTTAAAAGTCTACAATTTCCAGTGCTTTCAAAACAAAGACCAATTCTCTCCATCGCCTTCTTCAGTGCCACATGGGACAGAAAGCCCATTCTTGTTGCCCACATAGATATGATTTGCCTCTTGCCTATATCAGAATAGATCTGATGCCTGCAGTAGAATTACTCCGCAATTTTTATCACCAAAGAGGGAGACAAACTATTTTTTTCTTTTTTAATAGTGTCAGTTGCTCTTCTGTAGAAGTCCACAGAGTCTCTATGAGGGTTTGAACCACTTTGATGCCATCCTTCCAGAGGATGCATTGTTAACAGATTGTTCCCACCCTGCTCCCATCCTGGTTCCTGAAGACGTGGCTGTGAATGTGCACAGATTTCTCTTCAGAGACAAGCAAGCTGTATGCAGATGTACAAATGGTGAGTACAGCCCCACGGTTGCTGAGGCATTGTCTGGGTGCTATGCAGCCTGGGAGTTTCTTTTATCCTCTTACAGAGGTGGTCTCAGACCACTATCATCACTGTCAATGCATGGGAGCCCCCAAGGGCAGCAGAGATATTTCACCTAAGCTGGTTTTCCATTCGGTGTAGCATATGCAACGGTTCTGTGTGGCCATGAGTTCAACTAGGCTTTCAAATGTCAGCTCCTTGGACTTCCAGTAGGCATTTGAAGAACAGTTCTAGGTACCTTTGGTAGCCTACATCACTTGCCACAGACAGGAATGAATAGTGGGAAAGAGTTGTTGGTGGTGCCTGGAGTCCCAGCAGCTGCGGAAGGGACACACTTGTGGGAAGACAGTGACACCCAGCTCCTGTCTGGGAGTCAGGATCCCCACCACACATGGCAACAGAACACTGCCAATGAATTGTTTGAAAAAAGCAGGACTTTCCCTCATGTGTTGAGATTCTGTCCATCTCCACCCCCTCTCTAGGCAGCAGAAACACAGTTCACCTGTCCACTGGCCACGCAGCAAAGCTTCTCCATTTCTGCATCCTTACTACTACAAAACATAATTCCAAGGCAAAACCAAGGACTATTGATAAAAATAAATGATTACCTAATAAGAACAGACTGCATGTGGACTTAGTATAGGGAAATCAGTGACAGAAGCTTTACTTTAGGGAATATGCAACCTTTCTGGTTTTCAAGAGAAAGAGGCTCTTGGCATTCTTTGGCTCTTAATTTGCTTGAAACCTGAACCATGTTGATACAGATCTTTTAATTATTGTCCTCTGTTAAGCTGGACAAAGCATTGTAAGAAGGCTTCAAATCAATCATTCTACTGCTTTAACTGAGTCTTCACCTGTTCAAAGGTTTGGTTTTGGTTGGTTTATTTTTTTAAAAACTTGCAAGCAAGCAGGAAGAATTTCTTTTTTTTTTTCTTTTTTTTTTTTTTTTACCATCAGCAAGCCCTTTCAAGCAGTCATTGTAAGACCAGGAGAAAAGGTCATCCTACTCACTGATTCAAAAGCCCAGAATGAAATTCCCAATGACTATAATAATTAAAACCAGAACAAAACAAATGAAAAAAAAAATCCAAAATAAACCGTGACTTGGTTGATTGCATTGGAATGAATTTGACCAACAGATGGCAGTTGTGAAAACTGAGCTGGGTCACTTTCCCAGCCATGTAAACAGAATGAAAGCACTATAACACATCTGCCATGTAAAAATGTTATTAGTCCTGCTCTTGAGACAAGTCATATAAAAAAAACATTCTCCAGTCAATTGGTTTTGGTCTGTATGCATTAGAAAATGCTGTGCAGGGTTATTCATCACCATCCTACAGTGTTCCCCGATCGGTCTGTGACTTTTCCAGCTTCCAGGGCACACTAGTTTATTTCCTTTGTAGAAAACTTTTTGGTATGCAGAGAGTCAGGATGCAAATGGAGGAGAAGATGTAAATGCAGGAATGTGCAAGGATGGTACTGCCAGAGGACACGAAGAGGGCTGTAAAGATCCCAGGAATAATAAAAATACCCATGCAAACGTCAAAGCCTCAGGAAGAGAAACAAAACAGTTCACCAGACTGCTCATGGGGGACCAGTAATCAGCTCGAGGACAGCCAGAGAAGCATCCTTTTCCTAAGACAAAAGATAGGCATCCAGGCACTAAATGTGTGTTTGGATATGGGCACACAAACCTCTCCTTTGAATATGCCTAAGCAAATCTAATAAACACTTCCAAATATCAGAGTAGAGTTAAACATGACCAGAAGATAGAATAGGAAAAATCTTGCAGTAGAGATGGAAGTTTCATTTGTGGCGAAAGTCTCAGTCGAGGTGACAATTTTCAGGAGATCAAAGGAGGAAAAAAATAATTATTTCTATGTAAAGTGAGGTTTTTTGATTCAAGAGAGATTTGGATTTGAACAGGAGAAAAAAAAAAAGTCTTTGTTGTCAGGCATATTTCTGGGCATAGCTGTTTCAAAAAGAAAAGGCAGGTAAGTAATCTGGGACTTCCTACTCTTTGTTATTTTTACATAAGCACTTCTTCTGGTCTGCTGCCTTCCAAAGGGATGCTTCAGCCAGGAAAGACATGAGAAGCAAAGAAGAGGGAGAACTGGTTCAGCAGGAGGAAAAGCTCTACTCAGCTGATCTTCCTCAAGGATCAAACATACTTTAATTTAAAAAAAAAAAAAAAAAGAAAGAAAGAAAGACTGCTTCTAGCGCCTCCAGATTTTCTTCTGAGCTCAGACACTGGCCCATTCAGAGCATAAAGAGTTCACTCAACCTCCAAATGGCCCAGTATTCGTTCTGAAAATGCAAACAACATGCAAATTTACTCCACTCAGCTATCCCCATAGGGGAGTATCTCTGAGAATATGAGAAGCAAGGAAAGCCTATGGAAATTAAAATTGTGCTTCTCAGAAGAGGTCAAAAGCGAACATTGGAAAATGCAGAGACAGCTTATTTAATATGGGATTTAAAAATGATGCAAGCAATTTAATGGCCAAACCCCATCCCTGTCCCGTCCCCCCGTCCCCCCCCCCGGCAAAACCCCAAACTAAAACAACAAAAAAGAAGACTAAACAAACAAACATGGCAAGAGAAATTATGCAGAATAAAGCACACTGTTGGTCTGGACGTTTCAGGGTCCAAAGTCACAAACTGACCAGCAGATTGCCTGAAGGTGCTCTTCAAATGCACATCTTTCTTTGTACTCATGATTTCAATGTCAGGTGCTGAACAGACAAAGATGCTGAATCGAGGCATCTAGAAGAAACAGGTTGTAACAGTGTGATATTCTTGGCCATAGGGTGCATGTGTGAGGTAGAAGATAGAGCCGAGAATCAGCTCTCAACCAATGCTCATTACTTTATGTAAATGTTGAACTACCTGATTCCTTTGAAACCAACCCCTTCCTGGAAAGGCAGAAAAGCTACATAAATTTTGAGGTGTAATTAGTTGGCTTCATGATTTGGGAATGTTTGAGGATCCTAGTAGGAGCCCTTAAATATCTTGGGAAATCTGATACCGTTCTGTTAGACTTAAAACATGATCCAGAACCAGGTAACTCATTTAACAAAATGAGGCAGCATTAAAGTCAGAGCCAATGTATCTTGATTTCCCCATTTCCTAGGACAGCAGCCTGGCAGAAGGTGGGGTGGGGCCAGCCCACGGGCACCTATGAACTGCACAATACAGCCAGTGTGTCTGAGTGGAGCCCTGGATTCCCAGGAGGAGCAGAGGTGCTGGAGTGCTGAAGGGGGATTAATTGCCAGCTGTAGCGCGCAGTAGACAGTCGCTACCGACAGGGAGAGGGGAACCACAGCGTTGCCAGCGCGGGATTAGCAGATACTCAGCAGTGCTGTGCCTGCTGGCCCTGAGCCAGCTCAGCAAGCTGGTAAAGCAGTTTGTTTGCTTCGTGGAAGGAATGCTGAAGTGTGCTGAAAATTGTGGTGACAACATGGGGCCTCGCATATAGCCCCAGTTTCAGATGCAGCTTGTGGACACTTAATGTGAGCAATGACTGTGAAGACGCTTCCCAGAACGAGCCTACTTTATGCTGTGGCTTGTTTTCCCCATCTGTAAACATGCTGCAGCATTTGCACTGTGAGGTGCTGAGAGGGGAAGCACAGAGATTTTTAGAGCTTGCCTTTAAAAATAGCTAATGATGATGATGATTATGATGATGATGATGATGAACTGAGCCAGGAACCTGGTGGGGTCAGATCGTGTTGCCATGCAGGCTGTTACTAGTGGAAGCAAAACAGAAGCTGTAAATGTCAAGAATTTCTGTTATCATCTGTCAGCAAAACATGGCAATGTGATGACCGTGATTGGAAGAAGTAATCAGGAGAGAGATTTCCCACTGAATAAAAATTATTTATCCTCTATTTTATGGACATCCTCAGACAGCCAAGGAAGCAACAATCAGCTTGGAAAGAGATGCACGTTTCATGAGGACTCAACAAAAGCACCACAGCTACATTGGTGACACCACAGCATGTGCTATAAAGGGAGTTGCCAGTGCCTGGCAAGTGCAATTCATGTTGTACCCCCACAACTCTCACCTCATTTGCAGCTCTGGTTGCACAGCATCACTTTTCCAGACATCAGAGCAGCTGGAACCAGGACTGCTGACTACATGGATTTTGCAGCTCATATGAGATTGCTTTGAAATGCCACAACTTCTGGATAGGAGATACACTTTTTTCTTTCTTGTTTATCTTTATTTTCTTTCCAGAACAGCTTCTCTTATTCTGAATTTAATAAAGTTCCTGCAGCAGCTAGATTTTCATCCGGTCTAGAGGCATGCAGATATGCGCACTTTCCTGAGTGCCTACCTCCCAATCTGCTTTGGATACCACTGATGAAAGTGAAACCTTACATCTAAACTCAGTCCTGCCATCAGTACACTTCTGAGATGTGCTTGCATTTTCTTCTCTTTTCCCTACCCCCATGCTCACACATTTTTTCAGACTTTACCTGGAGAGAATAAGGCACCTTGTTCCCTATCCCATCACCTTGCAGTGCCATGGCAGTTCCTGGCACAAGTACCTATTCAGAAGCACATCCATAAAATCTATCAGCTCTCAGTCCTATCCACTGCTGGAGCAGCAGGCAGGCAGGGTACATCAGTATTTCTCAGTTCTTCTTTTAGACTATAAAACAGAGTCATATTCCCAGCAGGCAGCAGCCCTGCCCAGCCACTATCCAGCCTCTGAGCTTTTACACACAGGAATATCTTCTCCCATAAACTGCAAGAAGCAACTCCAGTTCCTTTTCTTCATAAAGCAAACAGACTTTTCCAGATGCTTATAGTAGATGCCACCATTTTTTGTCTGCAGGATTCATAGATTAATTCCAGAAGGAAATGCTACAGTCAAACAACCTGGTGTCTGGCATAATGTTGGCTGGAGAGCATCATTCTCTGCAATGGGGTGATCCCATTGTGCTACTAAAGAAATTTGTATTTTAGAGGGACACCTGATCTTCATTTAAAGACTACACAAGACATAGAACTCTTTACAGCCCCTAGGAAATTATTTCAGTAGTTAATTCTTTTTCAATGTAAAAAAGTTTGCACCATATTTCCATGCTGAAATGGTCCAGCTTCAGCTTCCAATTCCCTGGATCTGCTTGAACCACACCTCCAAAAGACGTGCTCTAGAATCCAACTGTCCTGTTGACTCATACAAAGCAGGATCTGCTCACCTTTAAAGCTTTGTTTGAAGTATATCTGCAAAGCTTAACTCCACACAACTATTTGTACTGAGCCAATGAGAAAAAAAAAAACAACAAAAAACAGATGTAAAGTCAGGCCCAAAGATCACTCCCCCCAGATAGTAACAGCCAGCCACAGATACTGAAATAAAACATAGACCTCAAGGGAGGCCAAGAGTGACCCTTTGCATGACACATCTCTCTAGCTTCACCCCTCAAAGGCTTAGAGGTACCAAGCTGAAGGTCATAGTGACAGGCATAGGGTCACCCACTACGTGTTTGCATGGTTTCCAGTCTGCTTGGGCACTGGCAAATTGAACCCAGATCTACTTAACAGGAATATTCTTAGATGAACATAACAAATGAGCCCTCAGGGTAGGTTTTCCAGGTATTGCCTCTCCTACTATGGTTATCTCATCATAAAACTTGATTGAAGGTCAGTGACTTCACACTCAAAGAGTCTCCAGTCACTTTCCCCTAAGGTTTTTTTTATGCAGAGCATGACCAGGACCATGGCTTGGTACCTTTCCAGTCGCACTTGTATTAAATTAAACACAGGGAAAAGTTTTTTGGCTGCATTTTGGCTGTCTCCCGGACCCACAGCTCAGTATTTCTGGCTCAGTTTATAGCACCACTAGAAATGCCATAAACTGACAATATCTGGTTTATATTTATGACAGTTTAAACAACTCCTTTGGCTAGGCTTTGTTTTTGCAAAATTTCCAGTGATATATATAGCCAAATGCAAAAAAAATCAGAGTACATTATTGTGCTTTTCCCCGACAGATATCACATGCTTCTCTTCTGTGTTTACTATTTGCATGATGGCACATAGGCACACCAACCTCAGGCTGGGACACTTTCTGTGCTCAGTGCTGTCCAGATACAGGAAGAGAAACACACTGCCTTGTCAACTTATGACAACAAACACAAATGAGACCAGATTCCTCTGGGATACTGCCACCTTCCAGAAAGAAACATTTCTTCCTCTCACACATACAGGTGAAGGGCACAGAGAACCCCAGCAAGTTGCAGGTGTACTGGCTGGCTTGCATCATGCTGGGTTTGGCCAAATTTTAAATGCACCTAATGCTAGCAGGGGAGCAGAGAGCAAGCTCTGGTTCTGACTTGGCAGCTCATGGGACATGCAGCGAGAATGGTGGGAGGAGAAGGACTGGTTGACTGCAACAACCGCCCAGTCTATGAGGTCTCCCTCTCTTCCAGATGAAATTTGGACTGTACACAAGGATTTTGTTTCTATCTGGGAAATCTGCCAAGCACCTCCCAGCTAAAGCCATGACAGGAAACCTCTGGCACCAAGCCCACACTTCATGTAATCCAGTAAGGATTGCTGGCAGAGCACCTCCATAGCAGGAGGTGGGCTGCAGGTCAACACCTGATTTCATTCTGGTAGTCCAGTGCCAACACTCAACTGACTTGTACGGCCAGAGGACATGTATTTGCTCAGCATACACCACCGACAACACAAAGAAGATTGCAGGAGCATTGCAACATATGGAAAGCAAACTGGTTCATACTGTGACATTGCTGGATTCAGCTGTACTTGTGCCCATCTGCTTTCAGCAAAGTGAGCAGCACAGGAGAAAACTGGCCACTATACAAGCTCCTGGGAGTGCTGATAGGAAGCTCTGAGTTTTCTAGAAGCATTTTTGTGGTCTCAGTTTTATTTGCAGGAATATTCATGGAGAGCAACTAAGTGTGAAGAATAGCATCACCATGGTTTCTCATTTTTTAACACACTCATGTTTCAGCATTTCCTTCCTTTGGGAAGTTCACCAATCTGATAAGTAGAGCACAAAGTAACGGTAGAACATTTTCCCAATTGCAAAGTACAATTCAGCAGGCTGTTTGTATTACGTCGCTACCATTACTGTTGTTCCACTCTCTTGTAATACTGGAATTACGTGGTATCTTCTACAGCAGGTTATCAACAGGCAACACTTCCTCATTATCAGACCCTGTCTCTTTGCACACACTGAAGGTGCAAGCTGAGTCCAAATAAGAACATGGCCCTAAAGCCTCAGCACACTTTGCTGTTAGTTGCAAGCCTGGGGTCTGGCTTAATGCCAGCTCTTATACCTGCTCTTTGCCAAGGTTTAGTAGATGGCCACCAAGGCTAGACTAGCTCCATGCCTGTGGAAGGCCGCTTATGTCTGTTGCTTTCCTGTGCAAAATCACAACAAAAATAAATATCTTCTAATTTCTAAGAAATTATAACAAAAAAGAGGCTCTTTTGCTGTCCTTTCTAATGGCTATCTAATCACTGGCTTTGTGACCTCAGTAGTCTGTTAACACAGCAATTAATTATAACACATGCTGAGCAAACGCAAATTAGCTTACAAAGGCACAGAGGCAAAACTGGGGTTTGGCTTGCAAGTGATCAGAAAATACTGCAGTGGTCAGGATTCTCTATTTCTGTAATCATGTTGACTCTCACAAGCACAAAGATCCCAGGGTGCTCATGATGCCGGCTAAAATCCCACTGCACGCAACAAGGACAATTCTTGCACAGGAAAATTAGACAAAGCATCCACTGAGTTCTGGGATTCTGAGTGGAGCAGCCCTTAATTTAGCATCCTTAACTACGTCTGCTTACTTTCATTTGAACAGAGAGCTCTGAAAAAGGAAACCAGACATAAAGCAACAACTTTTTACAAAACAGAGATACCAATTATCCAGCTCCACAGTTGTAGCACTGATCCTTCCCTGATGAGTCTCCAGCCTACATCATGGGACTTTCTGCAGTGTTCAGCTCTGACAGCACACTGCAGGAATTGTAGTTGCTTTTTTAGTGTTCAAGCATCATCTGCAGATCAGACATTTATTAGGAGCTCCTACAGCTCTGCTGCTGCCCTCCGAACTCTCAGCCAGAAGTTATTTTCGTGTGGCAGTGCATTGAAAGTCACCTCTACACTACCTTCCATTATATGTCTTCAGACTGTGCTACAGTTTCAGGCCTGTGCGTGGTTGTGGAGATTTCCAGAGTCACTGGAGGGCTCATGGACTGCACTTACGTTTTCCTTCTCCATGGATTAATGCTCTTTAACCTCTTCACCAGATTTCCGCCCCCTGTAGAGACAGACATCCTGACTTCAGCCTGGCAGACCAGACAGGCACTTCTGTCCTACATCTGCAAGCTATAAGATTTGCATCTCTACAGCCTTCCAGGTGCAAAAAGTTGCGTTAGAGTGCCAAAGGTAGATGCAGTGACACAGTGTGAGGCCACACACAGAGTCAGCCCAGCAGGATGTCCCAGGTGTTCAATCTGCCTACCACCCCATGCACTGACTGCATCAGCACTAGGGGAAATCTCTAGACTACTGTTTCCCCTCCCATTTTCCAACTGTCCAAGGCAAACTGCAGCACATGGAGGTTTCCCTCTTTCTCTCAAAACATGAATGTTCTACAGCTGGTCAGCAGATTATTTTTCATTTAGAAACAGCTGTAACATAATAATTTTTCAGAAAATCAATTTTCTAAAGCAACAGCTAATGTTTCTTTTGAAAACACTCCCTCTCAAATTAGAAGTTATTAGAAGTTATTAGAAGGTTCTGGCTTGTGGTTTTGGGTTTGTTTGTTTTGATGGGTTTTGTTTTGTTTATTGAGGGGGGTTGTTGTTTGGGCTTTGTTGTTTGGTTTGGTTTTGGTTTGTTTTTAAGAACCATTTAAAGTTTTGATTGCAAAGCAGACACAAAGTCAAATGCCATCCGATACTAGAAAGGATCATGGCATTTTCTAATGAAAGAATGATTTTTGTAGAAATTGCCAACAAAACAAAACAACACCAAAAAATTAATGGAAAAGAACATGCAGACCAAATATCCTCAAATATCATGACTATTGGCAGCACACAGAGAAAGGGATCTCAACCTCACAAGTCAAATGAACTGTCTGCAGCATGGTGAGCCACTCTTCTCAGGGCACATATTGTCCAGTCTGTAGTAAGACCATGAACTCACAGCACCCAACAGAGCAAGCCCATCATCCTAGTTTGTTTTCTGATTAAAGCTCACACAATAAAAAAATACAATGGGTGATTAGCTACACTGTTCTCTCTCTGTTTTCAGGAGAAAGCGGCTAGAAGTTTATTAGGACCCCTACAGCCTTTTCCATGAGAAGACAACAAACTCTGCCAGGTCCCATGCTTTGGTCATCACAGTTTTATTGTGCACTGCAGTTTTCTGCTGCCATAATTTTTATTTAACTAGTCTATTTTAAAACAATGCTTTAAATCTTTATTTCCTCTGAATCTGGAGAACTGTTCTTTGAAATTGATTGATACAGCTTGCTATGCCAACAGCTCACTGAGAGAAAAACAGCTGACTGAGCCACCCCAGGTTCCCAAGGGCTTTGCAAATCAACATTCAGTCCATGATGATCTCCACTTCTCTGGTCCTGGTGGGTATGGAACTCATAGCTTTGTTGCCCAGCACAGCTGCATTGAAGCCCCACAGTGTCAGGAAGCACAGATGCTTCCCAAGACCTAGATGGAAACTTCCTAACATCAGACACAAGGGCAGCCACTGCTAGTGTTGCTCCCCACACTGTGATTGATGGTCATACTGTAGCTGCCACCATTTGCACTCCACTGCTCCTCACCACAAGGGAAGGGCAGAAGGAGGTGCCCCACAGGACCCTGCACCAGCTAGACTTCTGCAGAGGTCCAGCTGCTGGGCTGAGCATCAGTTACTGCTGTGCTGACTTTAGAAATAATTGCTCCAGGATGCAAGTGTCTCATTTGCTTTTCTTTCTCCTCCACCACCTCCTTGAGGCTTGTGGCTGAAGGCCCTCAGGGTGTTTAAGGGAGGTAGCAGCCAGTTTTTCTTCCCTACAGACCGCTGTGTATATTATGGGTACCTTGCCAACCAGCTGGGCCCTACTGCCATCGCAAGCATCACCACAAGCCTCAATTTCCCACCAGTGCCATAACATTCCCCCCCAGCTTTCCAGCAAAATAGCTGAAATTCCTCATCAGGACAGGCCTGAACCAGGCATGAATATGTGACCCTACAAATAAACAAACTTCCCCCCACGTTGTTTTAGCCTTTTAATATTTCAGTCAGCACAGGAAACTTCTGGTGAAGGGAACAGACAATACTTCAGAGTGGGGAAGCAGCCTGTTGGTTATGGGTTTAGCGGGGAAAGCCCCTCTGGGAAGGTCACAGGATGGAAAGAGGCTGTGCATATCCATTCTTTGACCCTGCGACTTTCTCTCTGAGATAAAATACCACCGAGGACCAGGTCTACCTATCCAATTTCTCCATTTGATTTGCCATTCTGGTCTTTTACTGACTGCATCTGAGGATACAAGCAGCCTGAATCTGGAAGACAGAACAATAAAAAGAGAAATGAATACTGACGCATATTACCATTTTAGGCCAAATAGCTCGGTTTTCTCCCCAAGCACCCAGTCTTGTTATTATAAGATGCATTTTTTTATTCTGTTTACATTATAGGGTCAATTTTTTTCTCTATTTTCCCCTTCATTGCTTTATTTGGCTCTGAAGTTTCTGAACTGCAGCTATAGCCAAAATGTTTCTCACCTGCTCTTATGGGGCTATTCTTCATACCACAGAGCCGAGCAGTCCAAAGAGATAGCATTACCTCCTGTCAGCTGAGATGAGGTACAAAGTAAAACTTCTATCATTAATTTCCTAGGGCAGGATGTGGCACCTTCTCCCCAGCTTGTACAGTTCAGGCTTTTGCTCCAAATGCAAATCCTTCTGCTGCTCCATCGTTTCAGAAAAGGAAAGTTCTCTTCACACTCCTCCACTGATGAAGCCCTGTCCTGAGGACCAATGTCCATTGCATTATTGGCCCCAAGCTGAGTGCCTCCCATGCTCACAGATAAAAAGAAAAATGACCCCAGAAAGTGCATTTGTCACTCAGGGAGTAAGCACTAACCTCAGACTAGGGAACCATCCTGTCTCCAGGCCAGGGTTTACACTGACTGCTCGCTGCTGCCCTGACAGAAATGGGATCAGGGTCTGTGCCTCAGGGGAAGGGGACAGGCCCACCCAGCCCCACAGCAAGCCCCTCTGCCAGTGGCTGCACAGGAGCAGGGCAGCACCCAGTGCAGCAGCATGGTGCTGACATCTGTTTCTGAGCTGAGAGCCAAGCCCATGAAGGGCAGCAAAGGGCTGGGCTCTGTCTTCACTGCAGAGAGGCAAAGGCACATCTATGATCTATTTCTTGTGCTAATAAGGCTTCCCTGCATGAAGTCCTTTAACTTCCGATTCATGCTCTTGAAGATGAGGCTAATGATAGTCCCAAGGTCTCCTAATACAGAGAAAAGGAAACTTTATTAATGCTTGCAAAATCCTTCAAAAAACAGCCTGAGGATGGGCAAGGGTGATTCCACTGATAAGCTGTACATTAACCTAAAGCCCGAGGAGTCAGGTTTGCTTCCGATTGCCGATTGGAGCAGCCAGAAGAAAGTAGCTGTGTTGGAAACACTTCTATTTTGCCCACCCGGATTGCAATGGGATCAACTTAGGACTGAAATAAGCTTTGGGGAGTCATTGAACTCTGACCTAAGCTAGAATAATAGGATGTGTTTATATCTGACAATGGGGGAGCTTTGCAGAAACCTCCAGTGAGTTCTACATGCAATGCTGTTTTTTATGGTCCTCCCAAGAAGGGAATTTCAAGGGATCATATATGCCTTAAGTGTAAATTATGACATGCATTAAGGACCACCCACATCAAATGGATGGTTGCCCCAGCCCAGGATGTTCATGGTGAATTGAGAACAAATTCCACAACCCCTCTGGTTTGTGCATCCATAGAATAATATATTTTCAGGTCAGCAGAGCTGTCTGCTTGTCACACAATAGGTTCTTTCTCCCTTTTTCCCCCATACCTGTCAATTGCTCTCTGCCTCTGCTATAATTTATGTTTTACTTCCAAACTGTATGACTAAACTCTGGAAATGTGAGGGTACAGCAGCTAGGATAAAGCCTGGTCTCAGCCATGGTCAGTGCAGCATTATGACTCCAGAAATCCAAATGGACACAGGGAAGCATTGTGAATGCATTGTGTTACTCTACAACCTGCATTTGAACATACTTTTATAGGTTACTTTGAATATCTCATGCTGCAAATTTGGGAGGGGAGGAGGGAAAAAAAAAAAAAAAAAAAAAAAAAAAAGAAGCACGGAAACATTTGAAGCTCAAAAAAACTTGCCAAAACTGATCCAGAACTCAAAAAGATGTAAATAGATATGTGGATCAAGACAATATGTAAATTTTCAAACTCTCCCTTTAGTATATGCTCAATGCTGAGAGCTACATGTAAGACTTTACCAGATGTCTCTGTACCAGGTAATATGATTGCCTGCAGACACTCTAGCTAACCCTAAAGTACTAGATCTAAGCACATAAACCTGTGTCTGCCTTATGTGTTTTTATCTGTGTTACTAGGTTATACCAGAAATAATCATAGCTCTCATTAAACTGGAGGTTTTCATTGTAAGCTAAGAAGTATCTATTTTGCTTGGCCAGAGACTGCTTATCTTCATCCAAACTATGCTACAATTACAGTGACTCTTCTAAAAGGGTCTCAGTAGATTTATCTCATGCCTTCATCACACTCAAGTTAATTTTAAAGTTGAATTTTTAGCAAGTATAGCATGCCATTGGTTTGCAGTTCTTCCAGCATTACAACTAAACTCACAGATTCTTCCCATCTTTTGTAGAATAAAGAATCATTCAATTTTTTAAAATTTTTTTTTACTACATCTGAGCTCTTTAAGGATTAATCATTTCTAGTATTTTCAAAGTGGAAAGTTTATCTTCATGAAGCGGACAAATACTCTTTCTAAGAGACTCCTTGCCGGTCTTCCATAAGCTACTTTGTGTCTTCCTAAATCTTTCTGGTTCTTCATTATCCCTTCATGTGGTTGCAAGCAAGTCAGTGCTATTTCACAGACTTTTACTGTTTAATAATTTCAGTAACAATATCTCTTGCTCTGCCTCAAATGGCATTTTCAAATATGATATTTTTCTTCTCTAGTGGGGGACCAGTCAATAGGTCTTATTCCCAAGAGCAGGTCTGAAGTTGTTGTAACATATTACAGTTTACACTTCGAGGTTTCTGTGGCAATGAAAAGTTCCTGTCCTTTTCCCATATGCAAGAATAGATCTTCAAATAGCTGAGTCTTTTCTCCATTACTCATCTGGAGAAGGGTTTAATGAAACTACTCTCACATGAGACTGCTTTATCATGAATATTAGACAGTGGAACACATCTCTGAAGATGGTCTATAAAGCACACCCTGCATGCTTTTCACACACTATTTCAGGCAGCAATTAGCAGTGGAAAATGCCAGGGAACTTCCTGCTGCCTAGCTCTTAAGCAGTGGAGTCACTGGGCTCCCTACTGAGACTGCGCTCTTACACTGCAGAGCCTCAGAGCTCAGGCTAGAGGTAATGGAATGGAAAGAAATTCAAGACTTCAGACTGCCAGGAATGAATTGAGGACTGAGAACTAGCCATGAGAAAGGTCTGGTATAATAAATGACTCAGACCAAACATAACTTAGAGAAACCTCAAGATGTAACTTCTTCCTCAGCTCTCTCGGAACACAGATTATAGAACATCACTGTTAAAAGTCTGGCTGAACTGGTCATTCCAGTGAAGAAGTAGTAGGGACACCAATGTCATCTAACACTATACAATTGTGCACCAAATTCTACCAGCCAGCCTACCCACTTGTAAGGAATTTGCTCTTACTGACCTTCAGAACAATGCAGAGCCTAACTATTACATACTCTGAATTTGGCAGAATCTTTTCTTAGTAACAAGCCAGCAAATTTCATCTTCATCTCTCTGTTTGTGTTGATTTTGCTGTTTCTCATCACTGGTTCATTCCTACTGCCCATCAAACTCCCTCTCCCTACCTCTTTTTTTTTTTTCCATATGTGTAATTCACTTAAAATCAGATGCATCCTTTTATGCTATATGTGTTTCCAAGACTTCTGCAGTATAAACACATCTTGTCAGTAGGTTGTATTTACTGCCAGTTCATTTACAATGTGACCCTGGAATAAGCAGTTCCATTTTTTAAGTTAAAATGGTTTGGGTTTTATATAGGCAATACTGCGTTGATTGCTTTTCAAATGGCCAGACATCTGTCTATTATTAGTATCAGACCGTGACAACAGGAATACTCTGCTCATTAAATCATCGTTGAGCAAAGTGTTTAAGTTTTATCATTAAGAAAAAAAGAAAGGCTTTTCGTGTCATGAATGGTTCTCAGGAGATACGTGCTACCATTTAAAGCCAAAACTAATAGGGCCCTCAGAAATCATCCTGTTTCATGTTTCCAGCTTCAAAACCAGAGGAATGCAGACCTGGAAAGGACTTGCTGGATCATCATGTCCACTTTTCATAGCACCACACAGTATGATCCCTAGAGGCTTGGCTCATGTTCAGTTTCTCCATAAAGGCTGGCAGCAGATGGTCACATAAGTCCCCAAACTTCAAGGTACCAGTCTATAGTCAAGAGGATTTGTGGGTGCTCTGTATAAGGGAATGGTAGAGTCACTAATTTAAGTGCCTAAATACATCTCCAAAGTCTGAAAATTACATTGTAGCCAATACTGAACACCAGATCTGTCTCAGATATGACATGGGGAGATCTCACAAAACTATACTGCCACTTACAACCTCCCTCCCTTCATAACTTCAGACAAAAGTGCCACATTTGGGCTTCTTGGCAAAGCGATGAATCTAACAGCATTCCTTCCACAACAAAACTTCCATGGGCAGCTAATCTCTTTCAAACAGGTGACATATCTCCAATTACATCCTGAAATTTGCAGCATTCGGCAGCAGCCTTTTGCAGTTCATGAAATTGATGTTTAAGAAGCATCATATAAGCGCATTTGCTTCTTGTTGTGAGGACCAGCAATAGTCCTCTGAACACTGAGGGAAATCATACACCTGTAAGCATATTACAAACCAAGAAGGTTAATGACAGTGTTCATTTCTGTGAACGCTCTGGCCTCCACTCAGCAAAATCAACACATTGTTTTCACATACTTGGCCCCAGCAGCCAGCCAATGTACCTGTAAGGACTGCTCTTAGCAACTTTATAATAACAATACAGAGGACTCAGTATAACTATTATTTTAACAGCAACCTTCAGGTGTCCAGTCAAAGAGGCAAAGAAATGATTGATATATACTTGGTTTCGAGAATGCATTTTTTAACAGCAGGATGGTAAATGGGTGAAGAAGCAAGTCAGCACTGCAGACTAAAGGGAGTGATGGTTTTTGCATCCCATTGCTATTCAGAGGGGCAAGCCTATTTTCAAGTTATTAATAGCAGCATAGTCTAATAATAATAATAAAAGACATCTGGATGAAATTAAATTAAATGAGGAGCAGAACCACATGTGCACAGGGAACCCAACCATGTCCCAGGCTCACTCACATATTTTGGTACAGAAAAGTCAGAGTATTTCATTGAGAGGGGGAAAGGAAGGCAGCCAGAAAGCACTTGAAACCTGGAGCTCTGCTACTTTTAAACTAAACATCAGTGCGTTTCTGCTTATCTCCTTTCCCTTGCAAAGACAGCTTTTGCTGAATATCCAAATGTTAATGGAACGAGCCTACAGGGAAGGCAGCCAAGCCAAGTATCTCTGCCCAGAGCTAGCTTTTCTTCTTGATTGCTCCATTTCATTTGTCCAATGTTTTCCAGTATGTCTCTTTCTCCTTATTACGCACAGAGCTCATCCTGACATCATCCTAATTCATCTTGACTCGTACAACAGGCTCCCCCAGCCTTAGGTGCCTCCAAATGCATGTGGTTTCCAATGATTAGGCAGGGCAGATAACCATTGCTTCTCATACAAATCCCAGTGCGGATGTTCTTTGGCAGGGAAAGAGAGCTGCCTCCATTGCTCTGGCCTTGAAAGAAGAGAATGAGCCAATAGGGAGTAAGCTCAGTCACTGTGTCAACACAGGATTTCTCAGCTGCATATGAGCCAGTCATCCTCAGACATGAGTTACAAAGGCAGCACTATCCTGCACTGTCTTCCCTTCACTTGTCAATCAGGTCCCTTATTGCTGCTTGAGAAGGCAAAACCAGCCAAGGTAGCCAGCCAAATACATCTCACAGGAACACGAGGGAGGTGCCTTGTTTGCGCTTGTGCAGGGAGAGAACTGAGAGCAGCTCTGACCAGCGAGGCGGCCGAGGCAGGGGTTCCCGGCTCTGACCTCTCTGACAGAGGACTGTCTGAAAGGACTGTTTGGAAAGTAATTTTGCTTCCTGTTCAATAGATCTTCATTCTAGCAGGTGCCCTACTTTCATACATTAAGAAGCTAAAGTCTGTTCTGCTTCTCCTGTGAGTAGGTGGTTCCTGCTGGGACAAGCAGTGGGCTGGGTTCCTTGTAACACAACTTGACTTTACTCGTCTTAGGCTGACAAGTGTGAATGCATCCAGAGAATGAGTTGAACATTTGTCATTTCAGTTGAAGGCTGCCACAGAGCATGAAAAAATTCAAGATCCACTTGACCAGAAAGAGGAACAGAAGTTTTGAGGTTGGCAGGAGAAGCCCATCTGTGCTCCAGAAACTGTTTGAACTTTTTAATATAGAAATTTCTACAATCAAATCTAAACCTGATATCCAGCCAACAAACTAAAGTGTATTCCAAGACTTCAGAGTTGCCCTATTAAATGTGTCAGCTTTATCTGCAATGTGTCACAAACAAAACCTCTGGTAGAACATTTCGTTCAGCTTCCTTCCTCCCTCAGCTCTCAGTGCAGGGACAAAGGAGCTCTCTCCAGAACCCACCATCTGGAGAAAATAACTTGTAGATAATGATCCAAGGGAGAGAAAATAACCTGAGAATGCTCCACGTATGGTCTTGAGGGATTGTCTCAGGTTGGGAACTATAGGGTTAAAATAGTCCTCTAGGGACTTGAAGATTTGTTATTCAATCCCACAATTCTGTTATCTCTTCATAAGCTCAGGGCAAGGCCAGCTTGTTCTCCTTTCCTCCCCCTCCAGCCTTGTGTCGGGCAGGAGCTGCGTTATCAGGATAAACATGTAAGGATGGGCCTGGTTGGGGCCTCCAGAGGCTGTGCTTAGGCCTCTTGGATGGCAGAGGCATGGGGGGGGAGGATTGGAGCACTGGGGATGATAGATTTAGTTTTGGGTTGGGGAAAAATTCAGGGGATTTGCTTATGGATTCTGTATCTCTTTTGTAATTTCTATCTGTAACACTCTCTCCAAATATAATTCTGTTTTTTTCTCCAATTCGTTTGAGAGCTTCACTCTGTCGGCTCTTTAAACCCACGACAGGGATGAAGGAAGGCTTCACAGCAGGGAGGACCTGGGAGCAGGGAAATATGATTGACCTTCTTCCATCCTTGCTTCTGCCACTT
Organism: Ramphastos sulfuratus; assembly: GCA_013399055.1. Classification (NCBI taxonomy): domain Eukaryota; kingdom Metazoa; phylum Chordata; class Aves; order Piciformes; family Ramphastidae; genus Ramphastos; species Ramphastos sulfuratus. The sequence continues at coordinate 59,057 of WBNM01027873.1, read as the reverse complement.
CTGGGGTCTCCCAGGGCAGTGCTATGCAAAGTGGAACTCCTCTGCAAGGATCCCAACCATCTGGCCTCCATTCAACCCATGTCATCATGGCTTTTAAAGTATTCATGCAAACCATTAAGAGAAAAAAAACTCCTTCAAATCATTAAGAGAAAAACCCCTTATCACTGCACAAATCCTCTGATATTATTTGGTTTAGCTGGGGTGAAGCAGAGAGCACACACCAATGTTTCTGGGGAAAGGCCAAGTGGGGCCATTGAGTGATCCAAGGCAGTCAGGCAGGAACCGATGCAACCAGCTTTGCACCCTCTTGATCTGAGCAGAAGGATCACCTCTGTTCCCCTAGAACCTCATCCCAAATGGCCATATCCTACTACATGGGTAGGATGGGGAAGGGTAGTGCTGAAATCTCACCAGCTCAGTAGAAAATCTGGGGCCACTTTAGTGATTTATGGGCATTGTTTCAGGCTGGAAGTGCTGTGTGTTAAGTGCAACAAAAACAGCAGGAATTAGCATCCCTTCTCCTAAAGAGAGAAGCATGAGTACATGGCTAGATACAGGCAGCATGTAAGCACAAAACAGGAAAACAAATAAAGATCTACCAAAGTGTAAGAACTCAGGTCTGCCACAGACATCGGACAAGGAACTCCCTTTTGCTGTACTGCAGTAGAGGAGCAAGTCCTTGCTACTGGAAAACATGTTTGGGTACTCCAAAACTGCAGAGAAAAACAATAGAGAAGAGCAACATATGGGACCTTCCATAGCATACAGCTCTCCTGGTATACAGGGCAGTCTTTGGCTTTAATAAATCAGAGCTTCCTCCATCCTCTTAAATACAGCAGCTTACATGTCCCTTCACAGCTGGTTGCCCAGCCCAGGGGCTAACAATCACTATGGTAGGCTGTAGTTTTATTGCTGTGCAAGCAGACATCTCAGAAAATCACCTCTGCCCCAGCACAGCTCCACACTACCCTGGAAACGTCCCAACCAACCAGCCCCATCATCCTCAGCTGCCATTCACCACCTGGCATGGCATGGCAGAAAGCTAGGAAACCAGATCTTCATGCCAGCAAGCTGAGCTTCACAGTTGCTAAATACAGGTTCAAGTCAAAAAGTAATGGATCCACAGAGAGTAAAACCATCAGGGATTGTTCCGTTCCTTACACCATACTGACATCCCAGTTAGAGAGCTTTTCCCAGCAACTGCTATGTCCAGGCAGAAAAAGTCTAGGTGGGAGGGTGGAGACTTCAAAAAGACATCTTTTCTCAGAAGTACTGGAGAGCTGACAGTGTTCCCCACATGATCCAAACCAGCAGTTGTTCACCATATCATGGGAAAGCTGCAGACTGTCTCCAGTGCATGAATAAAAACGAGGATTTATGATGCAGCAATCAGAAGGTGATTACAGTTTGTCTCAATAGTTACCTGGGGACTAACAGTCTTCTACAGATGAAACGGTGAGACTAAAGCTTATTCATTGGAAAAAACCCTCAAGAAGCCCTCTGACAGCTGGACAGACAAGGACATTGTTAGAAGTGCAGGTCAGAACAGTGTCCATCAGCAGGCTGCCAGGGAAATACGCTGCGTGAATGGAGTCTGCTGCACATGAAACGCTTAGAGCCTGCTGGAGCAGCTTTGGTTGTAAAGAGTGGTTTGTAAAGACAAGAACAAGGGAATCCCTTTTCCTTCACTTGACAGCATTAACTATCTTCTCGCTTCCCCACTAGTTCTGTTAATTCCATTACCATCTGGATGCATTCCTGTGTGATCTGGTATAGGTGATCTTGCTCTGGCAGGGGTGTTGGTCTAGATGATCATTCAAGGTCACTGTGATTCTGTGATCTGCTAAGTAAATTCACAGCCTAGGAAGATGCATTATTAGTATGGAACCAAAATAAAGTGAGAGGGAAGAAGTGATACTAGGAGGTTGCACACAAAGAAATCAGTGATGGTCAGGAGCGTAAATTTCAGGGAACTGGATTTTTCCTTAGGCAGATGAACTTTCCCTATTAACTTTCAGTGGGCAAGAGAAATAAAACTCACCAAGTTGCAAATCTAGATGGAGTTCTTATTGCAGACCACAGGAGCTAGGTCTCTTCTCTTATGGTTGAAGGAATGCCTCTGTAGTAACTTCTCTAATAAAGAATAAGACTTTTTCCCTAAATAAAAATGCTATGGTAAACTGATCTCATTTTGGACCTGAAAAGTCAACACATCTCTACTACAAAGGAGACTAGAAAAGAAATAACAGTAAGATATGAACATTCATATCTTTTACAGCTGAAAAAGCCAATATTTTTAATAATGCAGGAATGAGAAGACATCATAACCAGAAGCTGCTTAAATAGTCACATACAAGAGAGTGGGGAGAAAAAAATATGTGCATTTTTTTCCCCCACTATAGATCTCAACTATTTTCCTAGGCCCTGCTAAACAAATGGCTCTGTCCTACCTTTCTGAAAATCTACCAGAAGAACTAATTTGTAAGTCCTGCAATGGAGCATAAATTGAAAGAAGCTGCCACTCTTTGGAAAGGCAAGATTCAAACAGAACACACAGCCTTGATAATTCCAGAGATAGTCCTAACCAACATGAAACTTGCTATGTTCAAATACGAAGCATTACCATCATAAGGAGAAATCAAGCATGGAAACAGTAGAGAATGGATAGCTATGCACTGACTGAACAAGAAGAGCACAGCACAAAATGATGAAGTCATAAAGTCAGTGAGTTGACAATGTGATGCCATTGCAAACAAGACAAATTTCTAAGATGTATTATCACAAGTGTTACATGTATACAACACGAGAGCAATGATTTCATTCTTCTGGAATACTGTATTCATTTTGGGGCACCACAATTAAAGAGAGATGTGGAGAACTGGAAAAAGTCCAAAGGACAGTAATACAAATGATGAAGGTATAGAAAATATGGCCCAGGAAGAATAGATGAAGGAAGTAGATTTGTTTAGTCTACAAAAGAGAAGACTAAGGAAAGATGTAATAGCAATCCTCTCACATTTAAAAGGTCAGGAAGATGATGATTGATTGCTCTCCATGTTCACTAAGAGTAAGAGAAGAAAAATCATTTTTACTCAAGGCAAGGTAGATTTAAAGAGGATATTAAAGCTTTCTGACTATCAGCATTGTTAAATATTGCAGTAAGTTACCTAGGGAGGGCTTTATAAGTCAGGCAAATAACCATAAGCATTGTGTAGAAATAATCCTCCTGCCTAAGTGAAGAGTGATGAAGGAGATCCTTGCAGCCCATTTAAGGACCACAAGACTATAATAAATCTACAAATTCTCATGTTAACATTAGCCCTAGAAAAAAACTCAACACCTCTGGATGCTTCACCCATAGGTTAAACTGACCTTAACAAGGGACAAAAATTCATGCTTGGGTTACCTGCATCTTTCTTTGCTACTGAGCTCAAATCTTATTAGGTTGGGTTTGTCAAATGAAAACTGGTAAGTACATAATAAGCATGCAAATGAATCTGAATGCACATTTTGCTCTGTGCTGATAAGATACCATAGTTTGGCCCTGAAAACCGAGCTTTTTAGAGCTGTTGGACTCCCAGTGTCACATGCAGAGTGACAAAAAATGTTTATCATGCAGTATTTTATTGTGATGAGTTATATTTACATTACTGCAGCTCAATTCTTGGTTCAGTAATAAAGATTTTTACTAAAATTTCTTCCCCTAAGAAGTTATTTTGCTGTGAAAGAACAAACTGACAAGAATTTGAGCATTTTCAAATGTTTGGACATCCCTTGCCCCTGGAGCATTCAGCCCCATTAGCCATTATTAGATATCCAGGTTTTTTGCCCAGCACTGGAGATAATCCAACGCACTCTGCAAAGTTTGTTAGACTCCATTATGCTCCCAGAATCTGCCTTTGTAAATTTATTCTGACACCATAAAAACATTGCATCCTTTGGGGAAGAAAAACAATAGCAAATAAATTCAGAGATCAAGCTTAGTTGAGAGGTGTTACAAATAGTAGGAGACACAGAAAACACAATTGGAATTAAAGATATTTCAAAATGCTCTGGGCATAATAATACAAGCAAAGAGCCAGACTATGGAAAGAGCAAGTGAAGTCATTTGGGGAAAATAACCTGAAACAAAGAGCTGGCTCTAGGGGAGCAGGGGCTGGAAGCAGTAGTGTCAGCAAAGGAATGGCAGCAAGCAGCAAATTGTGCCTGAGTTTGAAGACAGCAGGAGCTGCAAGGCACTATAAACCTGAGGGAAAGAGCACATCCTGTTAATAGAGGAAAATCAGAATTGTTTTACTCTGTAACAAGCGTGAATCAGAAGCTCAGTTCCCTATCTTGGGGGATTGCTCCAGGCACAGCCCAACAACAAGCCATCTGAATATTTGTCTCTGGCAGAAGATACTGATTTCTCCCTCCCCCCGGCATGCCTTGCAAGTCCAGTACCAGCGTTAAACCTCACTAGCAGCATTCTTGGAGCAGGAATATCAGACACTTTCACTGTATCTGTCAAATCCCAGGGGGCACAGCACCTCTCTGCTGCAGGTGGGGTGGGAAAAGTTGCCCTTGAGTGTAGAGACAGTCTCTAGTCGCAGCCTCTGAAGTCAATTCCTGAATTCATTCAGCTGCTGCATGCATGAAGAAAACCTGCCTAACCCTGTCCTTTGCTTAACTCCGGCCTTAATTGTTCCAGCAGCCTTTTCCAACCTCCCTGCCAAAGGGCTTGCAATCCTAGTGCTGCCTGGCCTCTGTTCAGAATCCAGACTTGGCACATTGCAAACACCATAATCAACCATATTAGTGAGGAACTGGGAAACTGTCCTGAAAGAGACAAAAGTTGTCCCTCCTGGTCCATAGCACTCTTTCACTGCATATGAAGGTATGCAAGTGAGATCAAATATTGCACAGAGGAGTGTCACTGAAGGGAGAGACAGAGCAACATGATTGCACAGGACCAGCTTGATTTGCAATTGCACCCAGACCAAGAAATAAACTACTTCATTATTAGCAAATTGAAAACAGATCTAGCACTGAGCATGGACTTCAGTCATAGTAGGAGCCCAGTGCTGCTCACAGAAAGCATGAGTCTGGGGGAGTTCAGAGAGGGTTTGTCGTGGTGATAGATGTTGTCCCTAGATATTTACCCTGTGTTATTTAGCTGCTCACCAAATGCACTGAAAGCTTAATAGCCAACATTCATAAAATTCCTGTTTGTGCTCCAGCAACACACCACCCTTCAGTCACCACAGCTACAGAGCCTCTACTGCAGAGAGGTCTTGTGTCTCCAGGAGGGAAAATCAGAAGAGAAGCCATTCACAGCCCCAGCAGTGTCCCTTTTCTAGGCTATTTGCTTGCTGCAAACAGACATCAGCTGATGGTTCTCATGGTTCAAGGATGCGGGTCAAAGTCAGGGCTGGTATACCAAAGAAGTTCATTGGGGGTTATTGAAGCCCCAATTGAAGCAAGCATTTCAAAGCCACAAGTATTTAAAGACCTGCCTCAAAAGCTCGAGGCAGAAAATGCCTGGAGACAGGACATTTTTGGGTGGGCAATGAGATTTCTTTGCCTGCCACAGAAGCTCTGAAGACAGAATTCAGCAGGGACCCATAGAGCTACACCCCCCCACACCCCTCAGCCCACCCCCCAGCCAGGAATGATAATGAATTCCCTCAATAGACTATCCACATCTTCCTTTTCCACATGCAGTTCTCCCTGTTCTTCAGCCCAGGCAGTTATTGTTTGGGGCACGGATTCTGACAAACACATAGGTAAGTAAAATACATTTCAGATATTTTTTTGGCACATAGTACTGTTTTCTGAAAAAATATTAATATTTGTTGACATAATTATACAAATATACATTTCTCCAATTATACTAACATTTAAAACTGTGGGAAAACATACCAAGCTTTAACTTTTCTCTCCCCTTAGGAAAATGCTTCTTTCAGGATACATTCAGACCTGCTTCTGGCAGGTATCAGCTTCACAGCACATAGAATGAGAGGAGGCAAAATGATGCCTCTAGAGAACTCTAATTGGAATCCGTTCCCGTAAGAGGATAAATGTAAGCTCTGGTGGGGTTCCAATAGGCAGAATATAAGGTATCTGAGTCTCTACAGTACTATACACATCTCATACCTTAATGCCTCCCCACACTCCCAAACCCCTGGTGCAGTCTGACCCCACCCTTTCGAAGCCCAAACCTCAATGCACACCAAGCAATCTGTTTCCATTCACAGCCAAGGTTTGCTGAGCTGCCAAATAAGCCACTTCCTTGCCAAGTCCATACATTCTCATCCTGAAGGAAAGTGGAATCTGTAGATGACAATTCCCACAAAACAATGTCTCTGTATTATATTTGTGTTAGGGACTGCTTCAAAAAACAGTACTTGAGAGAAGGCAGCCCGTGCCCTGCTGTAAGCTATGGGGCTGGTGTCCTGGTGATGCATGGGGACCCTGGGGTTCTCCCCAGTCCCCCAGCAGCTCTTGGAGATGCCCTTGGAGACCTCACATGACAAACATGGCAGAACCTGTGTATTGCCACTGTGCTAGCACAACCCCTTGGCCTGATGGTGGGGCCAGAAACAGGGCTCCCATGGCCTTGCCACGTCAGAGGATACCTGAATGCCTGCAGTAATAGCACTGCTCTGCTCTACACAGTTTATCATGTCCAAGCTTGAACAGCTGCATATCTTCTCCACAGCTTGCAGCATCACTGAGCTGGAAGCAGGGATTACTCCATGAAGCAGGATACTTACTGCAATTGAACTGATAAGCATATAAAGAATTAGTGACACATGAAGAGGAAGTCCCAGAAATCCTGAATTCTGATATTTCAGTCTAAAGAAGGTAGGTATCTTATTCCTTTGAGCAGCTCTGGAAACCCAGGTTTACACTGTACAGGAGGTACTTGAATAGAGGGTTGTGCAAGCAGTTCTGGGCATCAGGAGCTCTGGATTCAGTTTCTGACAGTTTGTTTTCCTTTCCCTGCATGTACTCAAGCACTCTTTAATTTAGCTTGAATGATAATTCCTGTCTCAGAAGTGCTTGGTGAGCAGCCAGCAGTAACCCAGTACTAAAACACCTTCCCATTGCTGATAAGAGAGCACAAGGGAATTTTACTGGGAAGCATTCACCTTGGAGAAGAAGTGCAGGTAGCTTGGAATGGATCAAGCCTAGCTTCTTCATTTCTTTCTCTCTCCCTTAAAACAACTCAAGTAATGAAGCAGCAAAACCCTCACTTGCTAGTCTTACTTCTCTGACAGCTGGTTCTTGTGATTTTGGCTAGAACAGCACACAGCCAAGACATACGCTTGCAACACTACCTACTGTAATTCCTTACTCAGATGGGAAACCAAGCACCATGAGAGATACCCCTCTATTCAGGGTCTGGAAGGACCATTTAGGAATAAACTCACACTAAATCACAGGATATTTTCCCTGCTATGATTTCAGGACTAGAATCAGCTTCTGTTCTAAGGGAAAAGCCATGTGACCACAGTACACCACAGCCTAGAGCACAAAGATGACTCTGAGGGTACCAGGACATAGCACCCCTGGCCCAACAATAGACAGGATGGTTGCAGGCTACCAAGGACTATTTGCAAAAAGAGATGCCTAAAGTCAGATCTCATGGTTGTCCTAAATATCTCAACAATAGACTCAGCTTTTTTTAAATTTCTAAAACACTGCATATGGTGACTTTGGAAAGGAAAGAGTTCCATTTCTGTCTCCAGTGACACAAAAAAGCCTTGATTCTGAATGACAGTTTCTCCTGAGCCACTGAATTTTTTAGCTAGGCACATGCTAGGGAACTGGTTCAAAGTCACACATTTAAGCACCCGGTTTTTGGTCACTGAAGTACTTTCCTGGTAACAGTATTGCTGTGTGACCATGAGAGATCATTTGCCAGGAATGCCAAGAGTTAAAGGAATTAAAAACTCAGGATGATCTTCAAAGGGAGCTAGGGAAAATCTGCCACTTCATGGCACATCCCAGCTGCTGTATCGCCTTATCAGGAAGAAAAGATTTTTTTTTAGGGATTGAAGGAGGAACACACTTGTACCCCATGACAGTTTTTGCAGACCAGATGTTGGCAAGAAGGGAACCACACCTCACCCCTTTAAAAAATATTTACATCATCTACTTTTATTTCCTTCTTCCTAGACCTACAATTGAAATCACAGGGATTGTGTGGAAATTTGGACATGAAAACAATATTATTCAGAGCTAACTTCAAAACATTCACATCACAGTTCCCTTCACATACACCTGTCTTTTAGAGTCCTGAGGAAGCAGTAGTCTCCCAAGGGAGTTCATCCCACATGGTGGGATCACAAAACGTTGCCTCCAGATCCAGTATCGTTCAACGTAAATACAAGTCTGATCTGATCTAGTTTCATTGCTGTTTGGATTGTCAGTTTGATTTGTTCTAGGTTGTTATAGGTTACATACTGTTTTACAGAGGCATTCAGCAAAGCAGAAACCCAGAGAGCTCCAGGAGCTAATGACAGTTTCCTAAGAATTTCAATCTCATGGTAGCTGCAATCTTTGCCTGAAGTTGCAGCATGATATTGTTTCTCTTGAGCCCTCTTCCTTTTTTTTTTTTTTTTTNCCTTTTTTTTTTTTTTTTTTTTGGTGGTAGGTAAGTTTATAATGCCTACTGAATTCAGCTCCCTAAAGTTTTGCCCCTTGCTCAAAACATTAACAACATCTTGCCCCTCTCTTCAGGCATTTATTTTCAGAAGACACACTGAAACACAATTACTTTGGAGAAATGTATCTTTCTGGTAAATTTGGATGGAAGTAGTTGCCACAGAAAAAATACTGGTTGGGAGAGATTGAAAGAAACTCCTACATGTACAAATAAATTAATTTCGTCATCTTTGTTTCCTCAGGAAACTGGAGTTGAAAAAAAAAACAAAACCAAAATGCACACACACACACACACACAGACAAACCCAAACAACAAAACCAACTTAAAAAAACAACCAAACAAATCAACCCCAAACCCAGAAACAAAATAACCAAAAAAACTCAAACTAAGAAAAAAAACCAAACAAAATCACAGAGAGGAAAGATACCAAAAAAAAAACCAAAACAAAAAACAAACAGGTGAGACTAGAAACAAATCACAGCCAAAATGAGTGACGAGTAACCAACGCATCATCCAATGGCTAAAGACAGATATAAAGATATTAAGGTGATATAAAGATATAAAGATGATATAAAGATATAAAGATGTATGTTTTCTGTGGCTTAGCTAATTCTGGTGGGATGTTCTACTCTTTGCAGAACAGGTTCAGCTTTCATTTATTGCTTAATATTGCTTTTATTGTTAACCCGGATGGTCCTGGAAAGAAAAAAAGTTTAAATTACAGAAAGGAAAAAAAAAAAGAGGTCACAGACCCAACTAGCTTTGTGAAGCCATAAAACAGTTTGTAAGGTTCATAAAACCTCAAGAGCCAGAAAATACTCCACCCCTGATTTCCTCTTACTTCAGCTTCAGTCTCACTTCACACATCGTAGGATGTTACGAGCTCTCTCTTCTAACAGATTGTAACTTCTACACTCAGAGCTGATTACATTACCTTCAATCTTCCTTGACATCTCCATGCTGGTTTGGAGCCTGCACTTGAGCATAATCCCCATGTAATGTACCTGACCCTCCTGCTTACAGGCTGATTGTGAATGAGCACCGGTGGGGTTAGCTGGCTCCGATGTGATGTCAAGCAATTGTTTACACAACAGCATATAAGTCTCTGACACATAATTTTCTATTTTTTTTCCATTCTGCTGAATAAGCAAAAAAAAACTATTCAGCTCCTGGGTAAGCAGAGTGCATCATCTCTGCAGCACCTCCAGGTGAGTACCAAGTGATTTGGGGAAATAGGAAAGCTTTGTATTTTAAACCAAGAGGCAAGCTTGAGGTGCCCTCCGCCTCCTAAAGGCCACATTTCTGGCTAGTAATGTCCTGAAAAAAACCAGGATTTTCAAAGGGAAATAATTTATGCTGAAATATAGCCTGTAAGAATGCTCCAGAGCCCTGAATTCCTGGTAGATCCTATGACTCAGATCCCTACATCCCATAGCTAGTGTGGCCAGTAGTTGCCAATTCATGCTTCTGCCAAACCCCAAGCAGGCAGTTTCAAGCTTCTTACAGGAAATGTGGTGGAGCCACTGCAGCAAAAACGCCCTGGCCGTTTTTTCTGACTGACACCACTACAAAGGCAGATGAGGTCTTGGGTTTGTATAGAACAGAGGGTCTGGATACAGTCAATACATGAAGCTTCCATGACACTTTCAGGGGCCCAGACTCACATCCCATTCAATTCACTTCTAAAAGTACTTCACTGAAAGCTATCTAAGATTTGCTTTAGCCTTCATGAAAACCTGTATGGTGCCAATGTAGGAAGCTATGAGATGGAGTTCCTGGAGAGGATCCACCTGTGTATGGTGCTTTGTGTCAGCTTAGCAGCAGGAAATGGCATCAGCAGTGGACCTGGTGCCTCTTGGGTTGTCCTGACAAGCACAGTAACTCCTGCCTTGGCAGGTTCAGAACAGCTCTCCCACAGCATTTTACAGGCTGAAAAAAAGGCTGGATATATTTCCATCCTGACTCCTTGAGAATCTATAATTACACAAACTGCCAAATCTGGTCCTGTCCATGGCAAAGGCTGAAAACACTGCGACACCTGATGACTGTGACATTGGTCACCTCTGAGTGATGTTCATGCACGGGGCATGGCAGTTGCATATACATTAAAAACAGAGCCCTTGACCTGATTCCAGCTTTCCTGGTGAGGGCAATTCAGATTGACAGGGGAACTCAAACACTCCTCTCTCAGCCCTTTGCACTGTTTGACAGCTCTGACAACCTCCAGGGGCTGCAAAGGAAGCCTGTGAGCTAATGGTACAGGGAGACAGACAGAAAAGAGGCTGACTCACCAATGATAAAATCCAGCTTAGAATGAGACTATCAAAGGAAAATCCTGCCACTTTTGGACACTGGCAGAGGTACAAACTTCACTTAACTATCTAAAAATGTAAAGTCAAACCCACATTATTTTTATTCATTAAGAAGAATGAATATATTGGGCCGAAGCAGGCACCAGCAAAAGTCTTTAGCTCAAACAGCAAGAGACTGTCAAAGGCACTAATAACTGGAAAACATCTCTTGCAGCAGAAGCTGTGGAGTCTACAGTCAGGGCTGCTGCATCTGCAACCCACAGCACAGTGCAGCCATCCTGCTTCACTTTGCTGGCCTGCCCTCAGGCAACCACAACTGCATGGAAACAGCCATTCCTTGTTTGAGCAGCAAGTGAGGGAGCCCATCATATGACTACCATGCACAAACTGGGTACTTACTGAGGCCAGAAAGAGGCAAAGGCACAGACACTTTAGTTTGGGGATTTCTTTTTTACACAGCAAAAAGCTAGCAAGACCTTTTTGAAATAAATCTTTACATGTGTGCTAGGCAGCCTTGATGTAAAACATGATGGAAGTATTAAATTCGAATACTTTGCAGTAAACACTTGTTAATCAGTCTTGATGAACAGAAGCATCATTCAAATTGAAATTTAATTAGTGTATTAGTCATTTATTGAACATACATCTTGCATTAATGTTGGCTTTTCCCACACAGCCCATTCAGTATTTCTTAAAAGACAACCAAATGCTTTTAGAGCCTTCTGAAGATCCAGAATCCTTCAAGCACAGCAGCTCCCATTGTGCCTGCAAGAAAACCCCGAGCTGTTTGAAACATGGTACTAATCACAGTCACAGTCAGCAGTCACAGGGCTTTATTCAAATAGGGAATTTTAACCCAATGAAACAAATGAGTTACTTATGGAAAAGGAACTCTCCATTTTTGCGACTGTCACATCCAAACAGGAAGACAGACCCTATCTGTAAACCAATCTGGATAAGTGGCTGCAATTTTCCTAAGTTGCCTTTAAAACACAGTCTTTATTTTCAGTTCAGCTGGAAACGACCTTGTGTGACTTTGGTTCTAGTCTCTCCTCCTCAGTCTGCAAATTATTATTCTGTAATAGGCAGAAGGGCCTCACTCGTATTACTGGTATGCTGTAGCCAATGTGCTATTTCTTGGAAAGAGCAAGGCTGCTACAGTCCAGGACTGGAGTCTGAGAGTTTTCAGTGGGTTACATTCATTACATAGCAAGAACAACTGAGAAAAAATAAACACTTCTCAAGTCTATGACTAACTGAAGCTGTAAATTTCAAACACTTATTACAGAGTCATAGCTTAGCAAAACAACACAAGACGTGTTACATATCAGAAGGTAACCTTTAAAGGAGGAGTTGTGCTCTGGGGAAAGTTTTAAAACAGAACAGGGTGAAGTTCATGTGCCTTTTTTCATGTGGTTCTTACAATTAGCCAAACTGTCACAGAAAATCATCCCTGAGGTCTGGATTCAATCCAGCCTTCTCTAACACATATCCCATCATCCTCCCTACTACTGAAGTATCCACACCATATCAGTTAAATAATTAGAACTGGTAAACAGTTTTCCGATACTTTTTCCAGTCTTTGCTTACAAATTTCCCCTTCACAGGCTGCAGGGATTCATCCCTCTTTTCATTTAATAGAGCCAGACATAACTTTTCCCAAGAGACCAAAGCACCAGATGATTCCCAAACTGTTCTTAACACACATCTACCCAGTGTAAGCAATCTATTACTTAGGCTTCTTGCCTGGTCATTTGAGGCACGTGGCATGATTGCTGATACTGACTACATGGCCTTTCTTGGCTTGAGTATATTACCTTTGTTGCAAAGTTAAATAGCAAACCAAAATCTATTTCTTGGCTAAATGCATATTTGCTGCAGGGTCAAAAAAAAAAAAAATTTAAATCACTAAATCATTACCCATCAATAATGCAAATCTTCCCATGTGCAAGAATTTGCAAAACAACAACAAGTGAAAGCTGCACAAAAGGATCAGATAGTAATTCTGCTTCTGGTTCACCAAAGTGTTTGTAAACAGGTTTCAGCATTTCAACCACTTCTCCATAAAAATTTAAAGGGCAGCTGCAAAGAGCACTGGGGTTGTATTTTTGACCAAGATATTTAGGTGTTCAGACCTGGGTTTTGGCTTGTTTTATTATGAAGATGTATCTTGCACATTGGTGGGAGGCTGAGGACAGTCCTTGGTTTGAGAAAGTTCAGTTCTGTGTAGTGGAGAGGGGCCATTATAAGTGAAGGTCACAGTTCATAGTATCCAAAACACTCTCAGACATCATCTCAATTACTAGAACAGCTGGGATGAAAACATACATCAAGAATATGTTGCATATTTTCTTCTCCATTTTCTTCCTGGTTTTTGTTCTTCTCAGTTTCAACCAGTGAGAAAAATCTGTCTGGGTGAGGAAATATGTAAACATGTGTTAGCCCATACAAATATCTGGAAAATACCTACTCTATATACAAAGAAAGAGTTAACAATGGAAAGACACAGCTGGTGACTGCACCATCTGCAGCAAGAGAACAATCTCAACTGATGATTTTTTTCCATATAAATACATATCATCTCAAAAGAGACTTAATGGGGCAGCAAGGTATTTTGTATCAATGGTGTACCTGAGTTTTATGAATGATACCTTAAAATAACAGACTGATGTTGGTTATAAAATAGCCACTGCTTAGCATACTCAGTTTGGTGAAAACAATGACTGTGTCTCTAGCTGTAGCATGTAATTGTGGAACCACAAGACAGGAAACATTCTCCGTGTTCTTGAGTCAGGTTGTTGTCTTTCTATACACTGACAGGGCTGTTTATTTTGATTATAGAGAGTAGTTTGAAAGAGCAACATCCATGCTCTCAGCTTTGGTTTTGATCTACATGGGCAGTTGTAGATGTTCCCTGCTCAGTCTGTTCTCCAGGTTTTCACATGGAAGTGATTGAGACATGCCAAATCTACCAGCAGCTTCTCATTAGTGGCTCTTCCTTGATTATGACATCTGGTAAGGCTGATGACAATAACAGAATAAAAACGTGAAGTTCAGTCATTTGGAAATGACTTAAGTGAAGGCCGTTTTGCACAATATGATGTTGAAATGTTAGGAATGATTGAGGCCAGATTTATAGCCCAGGCAGTCTTGCATCTGTATTTCATTTATGAGTCATCAATACAAAAAAACACCTATAAAAAAGATTGTAATCATTTCCCAACTGGCCCAAAGCTCTGAATATTCTGTCGGCAATAAAATCTACACCACAAAACATTGTTCTTGTTGAAAGGAATTTCCAGAGTATTGTTGTATGGCTAGTCCAATAAACCTGTACTAGCTAAGGTTGTCAGCATCCCACTTTTGGATCTTCAAAATGATCTTCAACCGCTTGTCAGTTGGAGAGATTCCTGTAAGTTCTGTGGAGCACTCTTATAGGAGAGGTTTGTGAGCCCACTCACAAACTTTTAGCTATGAAGAACATACACAGAATTTGGAAGCAGCTTCTCATACATCCTTCTTCGATAACTAACGGTCATTCTGCAGATTGGCCTGCTGAAGAAGTGTCTTCCCAGACATGAACAGAACAGCATGACCAAATCATGCAGAAACAGGAGAAGAACTGCATATTTGGTAGCTAGGTTGTTACCAAATTACTACCTTTCAGAGTTATGCAAAACTCACTTCATTTGCAGTGATGTTTTCAAAGTGCTGAGTAGTTGATGAACACACCCGATCAGTTGATGGCACAGTGAGCACAGATAGATTAAACTGTATTTAGTGCTACTCAAATATTCTCCTTACTTAGCACAGTGCAGAAAGCTTAGTTAACTGTTCTGTATAAGACACTTAACACTGCCACACACAATCTAAAATAGTCCAAGGAGCTCAGGTTTATAAAACAAATGAAACCACTTTTGTCAAGCCAGCCATCCATGCATGTACTGTTTTGCAATGAAAGCTAAGCACCTAATTAAGTGCCTAATCACACTGAGTGCTCAGCCACAGGAGAAGCATGCATTCAAATGTCTCCCATGGCTTTAGAAGGACAAGTAATAGTTCTTTCCCAACAATGTAGCTCCCCTGCTTGTACACCATGTAAGGCAAGGTGATAAGACAAAAGTCTTATTCCAGATAAAACAGACAAGTGTGCTGAGAAGAGATATTTCCAAAACAGTTGAGGAATCATTGCCAGCTGAAAAAGAGTGGTTTATTTTTTAAATTTTTGCATGCAGCTGAAGTCCATGGTTGAGTCATAAACTAAGATGCTCTGATTAACTTCAGAATTCCTGTTTGGCAATGTTTGGACCTTAGAGCTAAGAATCATCTTTTTCACCCATCTGCCAGACCCTCCTACAGGCTGATAGGGAAACTGGATGAGTTTTGGTAGGAAGCTTCTGACAAGATTTTTTGATGGATTGCTGTACCCCTAGAACTATCCTCCTCCCTATAGTCCAGCACTGCATTTGCAAGAAACAATCAGAAAAGAGAAAAGATTGCAGCAGTCTCCCCTTCTCACTGTCCTTTTCGATAGAAGGGAAGTGGACAACACTGAATACAATGATGCAAACTCTATGGATCAGAGGAGGGGATTCTTTAACCATTCGCCTGTTGCTTTTAAACTAAATGGATTGCTCTCTGACAGGAAGATTTTTTTTATTATTATTTATTTCTAAACCACATTGCTCTGCTCTGAAGGATTTACCATCTCCTTTCAGCACCACAGTCAAACAGGGTTCACTCATCCTGTGCATGGGCTGAGGAGAGGTCCAGCTAGGTGCATCAGTTGGATCTGGAAAGCCCTGAGCACAAGGGAGCCTGTCCTGGTTTACCAGCTCCCTTTTCCACCACACAGAACACTGGCCCTGCAGCTTATTTATGCAGGGAAACTGGTAGGGAAAGAGATGTGATTTACATCAGTGATGCAAGTATGCTGTCATCCACAGGCCATTAATGAGGTCCTGAACTGATACCATGTCAATAAGCAACCCAAGAGCTCGTGGCCAGTTCTTGTGCACTGACAAAAAGCTACTCCTCTTGGGAAGATGTGTCTGACACTTGAGCACTTTGATTGCAACCTTCCTTTCTGAGGTTACCACTATCTAGCAGGGTACCTTAGGGCACCAGAAGGGAATAACAAGAGCTACCTAGTATCCACAAAAAAAGATTTTAATATATGACATCCTATAAGTTGACTGACGTGAAAAGGGATTTTACCTCATACAACATGAGGGACATTAAATGCATATCATAAAATATACTTAATGTAGACTCTTGGCTTAGCAGTCGTGACACCTGGATTTTCCACCTCCTCTTGTTAAGTTTCATCCAAATAAAACAAACTAGTGGCAACGGACTAATGGATGGACTCAATCTTAAATGTCTTTTCTAACCTATACAAATGTGATTCTGTGATTCTAAGCTGAAAACAATAATCAATTGCAAATAACGCAAAATGGACCCTTCTCCATTGCAACATGGCTAAAAGGATCTCTCCTGTCATGAAGCATGAAAAGAGAAATAAATTTACAGTCTGTAAAAACAAGTTGCATATNACTGTGATACTGTGAAATATCTTGTGAGCTAGTAATGTTTGCAAGGCACTCTGAAGTTGTGGCACTTATTGCAACTCAAATGAATGCTTGTCTGAAGAGTTGTGGTTGCATATGTCGAATGCCATAAGGCAGAGCACTGAACAGAGTAGCTAACCAGGAGGCTGATCTGGTTTTACCAGAGCAACTCTGTGCACTGAGATAAATGCCTCATGAATCTTTCTCAGGCAGGTTTCAAGTCTAAGGAGAAATTCTCTTGTCCGTATCTGAAATAGACTTCCTGACCAGTAAACATTCATATGCAGAGCTGATCCTGCAGGGAGCTTGATATCTTTTCTCAGCTATAGGCACCAGACTGCTGAGCTGCAGTCCCAAAGACCTAACTGGACTAATTCACTTTTCTTTAAAATGTCCAGATGACATATTATTTAGAACTGCTTGTGATGGAGATCACTTCCTGATTAGGCCATGGTCCTGAAAAACCGCACCAACCTACTCACTTTAACTTTAAGGCAGACCTCTGGAGTCAATAACTGATCTCCTATGCTCAAAATTGTATCATAAGTGCTTTGCTGAATCGATGGTGATTACAGAGAAAGCAATAGCCTGCAGTAAAGGTAAAGGCCCCAGAAAGACACTAATTGTTGGCAGACAAAAGCAACTATTAACAAACATGAGAAACAATAATGTCAATATACACAAAATAATTACGTGTACACAAAACTGCAATATGAACCCTGTATAGCTCTGAATAAAGGGCTTTGTTTGTGAAACTGGCTATTTCTCAATGCTTAGATGCACGAGAACAAGTTGAAACATAAATCAAATTTAAGCCAGGAGTCCTCATCACTAGTGCTAAGTCTTTGAGAGTCTGGACTGCACAACACCTTTCAAATAAAAGATATTTCCATAACAGATGCTGTTTATTTTCTTCTACTTCCCTGTTGGCAAAGACACTGGCTGACCCATTTATTTTTCCACTAGTTACAAATTTTCTGGCTGCCCCTACTGATTGTAAACATTAGTGGGAAAAAAAGCCAAACATTTATTTGTTTGGAAGTGCTCTCTTGGGAAGACTGATAAAAGCTATTCTTCAAAAACCTGAAGCATAGGCAAAATTCGAGATGAAATTACCTTGGTGTTGCCAAGTCCTGTGGTTTTCATCCTACCTCTTCAACATGCAGGACTTTTCACCCGAAGTGAGTGTTAAGAAAAAGAAACGGTAATCATGAATTCTGTTTTTAGCCTCACTGCTTACTGAGAGAAAACATCTGAAAACACCTGAGAAGCTCCTGCACAATCTCTTCACCTGCTGCCTCCCCACAGACAGCAGCAGCACAGAGGCAGTCAAGCAGCAAAGATCGTCCAGAGGGAAAAAATGAGATGGGTTTGTATCAGTGCAAACCAGAACCATGATGCTGCTGTGGACATGGTCATGGGCACTGAGCAACAGCCTGGATGCTCATCCTATTACAGAGAATGAAGGTTTTTTGCATGTTTCCAGCCATTTTGCTCAATAAAAAAAAATCTAGAAAGCGTGTCCCAGACAAAATTGCTCAACATGCAGAAAGAGAGAAAAGATAAGGTAACAGCTGTGGCTTTTTTGCTTGGTTGAGGGTTTTTTGAAACTGATTTTGACAACAAAATGGAGCTACAGATTGCTGACTTATTAGCAAAGGTGCAGGATTGAAAACACACATGTTAGCCAGGGGCAACAAAGGTTTATTCCTCATCTTCCTTATAGTCTGCAACAGACATTGGCTGTTCAACTAAGGTAGATTTCATTAAACAAGAGTCAAATTGAGCAAATCTGTCAATGAAACACTTGCAATACTTCTGTCAAAGGCAAAAATGTCTGGTTTCATACTTAGACTGGTTAAAGATTTTTTAACATGTGTTGCTTTCCTGTTCCTATGGTCTTCAACATCACCTGAGCATCCTTGAAGGAAACCAGTCTGTAGGTGATATCAGTTCAGATGAAAGGAATGTCTGTGTGGCTGTTGCTCTAACCATTAGTCAGCCTTTGGCACCTTTGCCCCACGCAGTGAACAAGGCAGAGGAGATTCTTTCATCCTATCACTTATGTCGTGGAGAGCTTGCACTGGAAGAGAGTTGCTGTCCTGCTAAAATTTTAACTCTTTTTCCCACCAGAAGGCCCTTTTTGAGACTGCTTCCTCCATGTGGGTGATTTCTGCCTGGAGTTTATCCTGTGTGGTCTCCTGCTAAATTCTTTTGTAGCGGAAGTTTGTGGCTAATCAGAGAAAACATTCAAATCACTCACATTTGGAAAAGCCATCCTTGCTTTCCTTGGGAAAGCACAGCTTACAAATATCTTGCTCTAGGAAGTTCACATTTTTTATTTGTTTTTCTTCACAGGGAACTCCCTGGCAAAGAGACACGTAAATTTGCAGTGATTCTGCAATTATCTCCCACAAGTTTTAACTGCTGAAAACACTGAACTGCCTTTTCTTCTCTGTAAAGAAGAAAATTCAAGAAAAAGTTAATCCTCTGGAAGTGAAAGCTTTGTCTGGATCTTTGAAACTGCATGCAGGAGAGTTCAGTACCAGCCTGCTGTGGGAACAGAGTGCTGCATTCCTCAAGCTCCTCGGACAATCCCAAACATAAACGGTCCCCATTTTGGAAGCAGGGAGAAACCAACTCCTGCTTGTTCCACCTGAGGGGTGTATGCAGACTGCTCTTCTTGAAAAGGAGGATGGATGGATGGATGGATAGGATTCTGCTAGGATCTGGAGTGCTCCACACAGTAATCTCTTCCTCAGCTGTAAGCATGCTGTATTTCACACTGTAAACCCAGACTTCAGTAGCAGCAATTGCTGATTATCTGATTGGCAAATCGTGAGACCAAAGTCTTCCTGCTGGGCTGAAAATCCAGTTAATAGCCAGGCTCTAGCCACTTCCAGGTGGTATGACATGAGCTGAGGGAAGCTGATTACTGAGTAAATGCAAATAGTTTCAGGGAAATTAGTTCCATCAACTGTCACAACAGCATTTTGACAGCAGGCTCCACAAGTTCACTGGGAAGAGATAATGTCCATCATTCCAGGCTTGCCATTTCTTAGAAAGTGATTTACTCTTGATCTCTTTGTTCCAATGCTCACTCAGCTAGTTTGACTCACTGCAGCCCAGCTGAAGAAGAAAGAAGCCTTGAGCAGTCATCTGTCTCACATCTACCCAGCATGCTCCTTGTATTGTTCATCACACAGCATTTATACACCCATCTCCACCTGAGCTATGCTGGATGAGAAAACAATCATTATGACAGCAGAGAAAAACTTCCAGCATAGCCAGTGTTAAAATACAGGTCATAGGCTATTGGTCTATGACATGCCATCATACAGGAAGGACAAGACTCACTATTTTCCTCTACCTCCATTGCTCAAGATGGTGTTCCTACCTCCATTGTCGGCACAGTGCTATTACTTTCACCTCCCACTCACCCCTGTTGAGCCTCAGTAACTCACAAACACTAATCTCACAAGCTCCTGTGAGGATAGGGCAGAATTAACCAAAATTTACAGATTAAAGAGCAGGGCACAGAGCAAAAGGCCAAAAGTAGTTATGTTGAGAAATCAAGGCTCTAATTCTTTTGTTTGGTTTTAGACATCCATTTGAAGTGTGATCATCACAGCTCCTTTACACTCTCCCTAGATTAACGCTAAAGGCAGACATCTACCTACTTCTATCAGTCCTATGCCAGCTGGAGTGCTTACACATACTTAGGAACATGATTTGCACGAAGTCTTTACAATATGTTCCTAGGATTTGATCAGCATTAACCATTTAGGCATGCTGATATTGTAACAGCATCTTCCCAACTGCTCTGCAACACTACACATCACCTCCAGACAGCCCCAAGCCACCACACAACCCTCCTTCTGTACACTCAACATACAAGTCCATGACAGTGATTAACCAGCCTCACATGCAAACAATTACCCAACTTTTCAGGCAAGTCCCCAAGACTCCACACTTCGCTTTGTCTCCATAAGGCATTTTTACCATGATGAATAACCCATTTTCAGCACTGGGAAATTCCTTCTGGGACAGGTAACTTTCCTAGAACTACAAACTGTTTGTGCAGCTCTCATAGGCATATATAAAACAAAGAGAAGGATCTGCAAGAGAAAAAAGGGCCAGAGGTGGTACAACTACAGGAATTTGATCAGAACAAAGCAAATGGAAACTGATAGGAAGAAATGGCTCCTAGACCAAAGAGAAGTCCAGGAAAGTGACAAATTTCTTATTATTTAAGACCACTAAATGTACTTTGGACAGCATACAGGAAGGAATAATTGCCTTTAGCTTCCGCAAGCATCACATGCCAAATAACTTATTTTAGCAGTATACTGCAGAAATTGCTTGCTGCTACAGCGTTTGTTTTCTATGTCACAGTTTTGCAGATATTTCAGCTTCACAGAGAGGCTATTTTTTTCACTCAGTCTTGTCAAGTGGCAGAAAGCAGTATCCTACTCACACCCAACCTCCAAAATCAACCAAGCCTTTTTCGCTCCCTACTGACAGAGTCTGCAGCCAGTATTACAAAATCCTTCCACATCCCTTTTCCTAGGCAGAGTATCAAGTTAGAGTGCAAATGCAAATGAGCTTCTATATAAATATTCTTTTATTCCTTGGCACAAGAGTTCACTGAGATTTTTGGCGTAAATTGTACTTTCTTTCAATCATGAAAGCATCACAACTACAGGAAACAAGTAAACACGTTAAACCAAGCAGCACATTTATATCTTTATGCTCCTGGTGTTATAATTGCCTAGATCAGCAAGTCAGCCAAACATGGAGCAGCCTTCTTCTGTCCTCCAGGATGCCTTTGCAGTAGAGCTGATGGGATCTGGTGCTTTTCCTATTACAGGGTTGAAACGAACAGTGGCAGTCCCAAAGCCAGTATAAGGGCATACTAACAGAATCTGTGCACGCTGCTCTACAGACCTGTGCTAACCTGACAGCAAACTTGAAGGAGCACACAACCTCCCCAGATACAACCTCCTCCTGCTGAGAGACCTCAAGGAAGTTTGTGGTTTTGTTTTTTCACAATGACTCTGGGGATTTGTTTCTATTTCATTAGAATGTTTTGGATGGTCAGCTAAAGGGAGTATCCAGCTCCCCTGACACCAGCCACAACCTCACTGACCTCTCTAAAACCCAGGTGTGCAGCTCCTTCAATAGCAGCTCTAGCTATGCTGTCCTGGAGGAGACACCACCACCAGCAGAGATAAGAGGCAGTTATTTCTGAGAGTCTGTTCTGTATTACATGAGAAAAGATTGTTCCAATATGTTGTGTTGGTTTTATGAGACACATAAGTGTCCACTGGGACACAAGGTGTAATTATAGTGCAATTTCAATTAAGAGTCAAACTGTGGTCCTATAAGGTAAAAAGGTCAGTGCTATATCTAGCAAAGCAGCTGGATGGTGGCTTTGCACTTGGCTGCAAAATGAAGGGAAACCCTAAATGGGGCCAAAAATATCCCTATCTTCAGCCATGATTTTCTGCCAAGCATCAATCCCAGAGCAAATTCTGAAAGGATATTTGCCTGGATTTACAATTTAAACAATGTATTATACACTCCTTTGTTTCCACAGGTTCAGGCTGCAAATCCCACTCTTTCCAGAAAGCTTTTTTCCTTCCCCAGCTTTGATTACAAAATAACTAGCTGAAGCAATTCTCCTTCATAGTGAGAGTTTCTCAGCTGTTGAGCTTTAGATTATAGAAGAAAACAAAACTGGCACACCATCCTGATGTAGTTTAACCAAAGGAGCACAGAAAACAGATTCGTCATCAACAGTGGGAAATTATCTCAGAGCACCTCCTAGGGGACAAAGACTGAGAAAACATCTGGAAGAGAAGTTGATGAAGTACTAACTCGGACAGCAAACAGTCAGCACAGCATTCAAAAGGGAACATCAAAGCAGCATAACTTGTTTGAGCTCTAAAATTCCCTGGAAATTTCAATGTGCTCAAAAGGTGTGGGACAGTCCTTAATTTCAAAAGTCAACAGCTAGACCAAAATGAGATGAAAATTTTCCAAGGTAGAGGTGGAATAGAAGATGAGCTAAAAAGGAAAAGGAAAAGGAAAAGGAAAAGGAAAAGGAAAAGGAAAAGGAAAAGGAAAAGGAAAAGGAAAGGAAAGGAAAGGAAAGGAAAGGAAAGGAA
>WBNM01027873.1:0-36276 GCA_013399055.1 Ramphastos sulfuratus | reverse complement strand
GGAAAGGAAAGAAAAGGAAAGGAAAGGAAAGGAAAGGAAAGGAAAGGAAAGGAAAGGGAAAGGAAAGGAGGAAAGGGAAAGGAAAGGGGAAAGGGGAAGTGGAGATCAGGTAAATGGGGGCTTGGATCTGGGGGCTGGGACTGTACTGTAGGTGAGTCAGACCCAGCACACAGTAGTTTGTTAGGGTTTAGATAAGTGACTTTACCAGAATTCCAAGCCATTAGACAACAGGAAAATATTTTTTCTTCAACTAGATCTTACCCTAGAAGTAAATTCTTCCAAGAATTTGGACTACCTGCAAATTCTGTGCAGCTGCTTTTACTTGGTTGTAGATAGGCAGGCAGATTACAGACTTAATGACATCCTGAGTCTGGCTTATTGCTCGGGACCTGCAAATGTTCGCACATGTCCACAAATGTTGCTAATCACAAGAACTGCAGATAGCAACAAGCTCTCCATCCCAGCCCCCTTTGAAAGTGTCTCTACCATCAACGGGAATATTATCTATCCTATTAAGGTTTTGGCAGCTACAAATGGGAATCTGGTTTTGAGTCTGAGCCAGCTACAAGGTCAGACAAGTGTTCATGTCAGTCAACCATGACGTGTCATCCAATTTTAAGTGCAAATAACCTTACAGCAACTATGTAGGAGGGAGTCTAGCAGAGTGGCATCTCTGTGTGTCTTACTCCAGAAATAGAAGGTACAGCCTGTGGAAGGAAAGGCTAAGTCAGTCATGAAAGCAATGAATTTTACATTGGCCTGGAATAGGATTGCCTTTCCAAACAAGGAATACTTTGCATAAATAATTGCTATCCATCTGAAGTCTGCTAAACAAAGATTCCCTAGGGCAAGGTGGAAAAAAAAAAAAAAGAAAAAGTAATCATCAAAAACTGTGCCCAGAAGATCTGGGCAGAGATAAAGTGAACTTGGAAAATAATGTGAGAAACAGAATACAAGACTGAATTTACCACTCCTAGATGTCACAGGGAAGGAGCAAACTATGGAAAAAAATCAAACAGAAAAACTGGCATGTTATTAACTCAGTGATGATATCCAAAAACCTGCAATGGGCATAGGATCGTGGTAGCTACCCGCATCACCAGTGGACCTGACAGCAAATGAATCTGCTCCTTCTGGCATGGACAACATTTTCACCCCATTCAACATTGCCAACCAAAACTTTAATAGCTCAGAGTTGCCTCTTGTGCAGAGATAACTTGCTTCCAGGAAACATTTAACAACATAGACAGTGCCTCTGTAAATGATTTTTTGTTCATGTAGGCT
The DNA here is from genome assembly GCA_013399055.1 of Ramphastos sulfuratus. NCBI lineage: Eukaryota > Metazoa > Chordata > Aves > Piciformes > Ramphastidae > Ramphastos > Ramphastos sulfuratus. The sequence continues at coordinate 34,992 of WBNM01027873.1, read as the reverse complement.
TTCCAGAAAGTTGCCAAAGAAGTTTTAATCTCTGAGCAGAGATTAACTGATTTGATCTTATTAACATTAGTTGTTTGAATTATCAACTTTACCACGGCAGACTTGTACCATGGAAATAACAAAATCACTAGGAGAACTGCTTAATGGTTTTGAACACACTAATAGTCTACCTGCCAAATATACTTATGTGGAATCGATACAGCAAATGCAGCAGCAGAACCATCATTTTGTCAATGAAGGTTTTAGAAGATATTAAATCCATAAGCAATCCCATCATAAAGAAAGATATCTTACAAACTGCTCATGAGTTCACTGTTGTGGAAAACACCTTTTATTAACACTGGAAATACAGCAAAGGTATGTTCTGTGAGGCAAAGGCAAGTGCAGGTTTCTGGGGTCTCAAGCCAGCATGGAAATATAACCTTATTAGTGTCAGCACCGAGATAGCAATCTCCGTCAGCATTGCAGGAGCAATGCTCCATCCAACTCTCAGTTACTGTGCTGAGCCAGAAACATGGATAGAATAAAGAATGAAAAAAAAATGGGACTGTACATGACTGCCTGCAGCTGCACAAAGTGTGGAGGAGAAAGTTGCCTTGTTTCAAAGTTGCTGTACAAAAAGTCTTGTCACTCTGCTTTGGTGATACTCAAGCCAAAAGAAGAAGCTGATCCTTAGGGAGTTAGACCAACAGTGATGAAGACAAGCAACTTTACTCACCAGCAATTTGAAGAAATTAAAGGAACAACCCAGGAAAGTACTAGCTGGCAGTTCTCAACCTTCTACATACCTCCTGCAAGCTGCTGGCTGGTTTGGATATCTTGCCATTTCCAGTTTGATTCAATATCAGAAACAAAACCTCTCCTTGTCTTGATGCCATTTGAACCTATCATTTAAATTCCAAGAGGAAGAGGCTTTGTTAAAGTTGCTAGTTCCCTAACCCTGAAAAACACATACCAAGCAACACCCAGAGCTCTAGCTAATTAACTTTTTATCTCTTAAGCTCCCTGCCTTTTGGTGGAATCACACCATGAAAACACCACTCTTCCTCCACACCTGGCTATCCATCCCTCACTGTGATCCCAGTGCCTTTGGCTGGCTCTGAATTCCCATCTCCTGCAGGCCAGACCCTTGCATTGGGCTTCACTGCAGCCTGACAGCCAGATGTGGAGCCCAGCCTCAGGGCTACTTCGCTTTTCAGTAAGACCAAAGAGATGCACCAGCAACTGACAGCTATTTGGTTACATCCTTTTTAATAATGTGTCTTGCATACATGTGATCAACTGAGAAGTGGTCACAGCTCCAACAAAAAAGCAAACGTCTCCAGCTTGCCCTGTAGATGCAAGAGAAGAGCCAGGTCTAAATTTACTAACAAGAATGCCTACAGTTCACACCAGACACAAGAATCAGTCCAGGAAGCCAAACTGCTATGCACAAACAAAAAACTACATGTCAACATCCAGAACTGATCCTAACCAAATTTCCAAACACCCCAGACCCACAATGTTGTTCTGCTGAATCTGTAGAGCTCTGCCAACATTTCTTGGATTGTCCATCTTCAGCTGTCAATATATTGAGACCCATATTCTCCATACATTCATATTTCAAAGGCACAAGCTGGCAATGCAAGTCTTGCCCTCTTCTTTTCACAGAGGTACCCAACAAGACGTCAGAACAAGCAGCAGCTTGCCACCATTCTCATTACATGGGTAACAAACCTGTGGAGCAGAGGAGAGCTCATGGGTTTGTCATGGATTGAGTTGAATCTGCTGATATATAGTCAATGCCATGCTGCCATCGTGCCAGCTTCAGATAAAAGTGCTGGCAGGAGAGAAGTGTCATGGGGCTTGAAGTTCAAATTGTAACGCGAGAGATTTCCTGTTCTGATTGCTGCTTTTGGGTTCCAGGTTTGGGGTGTTGATCTTTTCTGCTGTGCTGGCTGCTGTGCTTGGGTGGGGGAAACTGTTTTATTGCTGGCTTCTGCTGCTGCATCTGCTTTTGCTAAGGTAACTGTATAGCATAGCTCATTAACCCTTTATCTCAAACTAGAGTTTTTTTCTGTTACTTTCCTGATTGTCTCTGTGGGGGATGGATGGCTTCCTTGTGAGAGCAGGCTGCGTTAACTCAGGACAGGCTTCCAGAAACTTTCTATTCCAGACTTGATATCTGCAGAACATCAGCAACCTGAGAATACAATGAAGGAAATAACAACACCTGAAGCAAGGAAAAACAATCTTTATAACTCCTCCCTAAAACACTTAGCAAAACTAGGAAAGTCTAGAAACCATGGGAATATTTTTCTGCTTCTGGACAGAGAGTTTAGTTAAGCACAGCCCTGAGCACATCAGTTGCATGCAGTTACACATGCTCAGCTCAGAATCCATTTACACAGAACTAGAGTGTAGTTGTTGTTATCATTTGGTTTTCAAAGCTCTTCAATATTATTAACATAAAAATAAATTAGATAAAAGATAGCAGAGCAGAAGCCTCAAGAGTAGAAAAAAAGAGACAGCAACACAGCCAGCACTTCCAGTCTGGTTACAAACTGTGGTAAACAGCAAAGTTTCCAAATTCTTTTGAAATAGTGAAGTGTGGCAGGGATAAGATGATGCATTTACATTTAAGACACTGAAGAACTATCCAAGAAAACAGTGTCTTTGATTTACACTCAAGTAAATCTTCCTCTGGATTAATCTGCCCAGCTCTGAGATAACATGTCGATTTTTTTACACAGCCAAACATAAACAAATCCTCCATGTGCAGCGAATGGTGGGGCAGCAAAATGGAAAGCAATTTGGGAGCATGTACTTTCCAAGGAACGGAAAAACACTTTGTCATTCACTTAGGGTTTGGCTTTCAGAAGTGCTGCCAGGGCACTCAGTGTTTGATATAATCAGTCTGCTACCAAGAGTTTCATTTAAGCACAGGGAGCTGCCTGCATCTCTGGGCAATTCTCAAAACAGAGGGTCTGGGGAACATCACCTCACCCACTTCTGCTCTCCCTCAGCTAAATGTGACAGAGCAATTTTGCTGTGAGCTCCAGCCTGATGAAGCTAGGGCTGACTCAAGCAACTGCAGAAACTGGCATTACTGGTCCCCAAGGGATACAAGGCTATGATGGAAGACAGGCAATTTTTCAACACTAAATAAAATGACCAGACATCATGTGCCCTTTTCTTCATCTTTTGCCATCAGCAGCATCGGTCTGGTATTTCACTACTCTGGTGTGGAACAGACACTGTACTGCAACATGGACCAAGATCAGATGGGTTCTCATTTAACCTACACAGTCATTACAAGTCAAAAGGTCTTCATTTCTGGTCCTGAATTATATGAACAGTAAGCCTAACTTCAGCCGTAAAGCAGCACCCCTTGCTAGTCCTGGCTAAACTCAGCTCTTCTTCAACCTTCCACTTTAGCCTCTGTCCCTAGGCTGCTGGGAGCTTACTGCCCACTCATCCTCTTTACCTGGTGGGCTTTGACTAAGGAAAGATGCAGCTCCCTCTGGCTGGTTTGAGCACAGTCTCTGCAGCAGAGCCCATTGCCTGCAGGCTATGAGCACACAGGTGCTGAGCAAAAAGAGGGAAAAGATCTCAGTTCCACAGCTCCAAAATCCCTGCTGTTTTTGTTGGTTTGTTTTCTTCACCAGCAATGTTTTAGGAACAGCTAAGCACTCGGATTCCCCTTACCCTGGGACTGAAAACCAAGCAAATTCAGATAGCACACAGCTGTCCCTTTATCTAGGAGCAACAGTGTTTTGCATCTAGCTAGGCCACTCCTCAAAAGCACGGTAAGGAAAAAAAATACTCGGAGAACAGTCATTTAACACAACAAAAGACACTTGAAGTAGTACTTTGCATGCTTGCTAAGTGCCATCCCTGCAGTCAGTCTTCTGGGTCTCTAACCCCACTCATTTTCTTCATGCAAGGAAAATATTTTTATTCTCTTCTTGGCACATCTCAGGCAATGCATTGCTTCCTAAAGACACAGACCTCTGCTCAGGGTAGCCAAATAAAGCCCAGGTTAATAATATGGGTTCTTCAAGCAGTTTCTTCTCAGTGCAGATTCCTGGCACTGGCAAACCTTTGTCAAGGGATTCTGTGTATTGCACTAACAGTTGCTGAGTTCACAGTTGTTGAATGGCAGTGTAACAGGTTTTGGCACTTGGTCTGATGCACTCCAATACAATTTCTCATGTAGCTACACCAAACCACCTCACAGCAGTTTGAAGAAATAGTGCTTATACAACTTTGTGGAAACTGAGGAACAGACTTGCCCTGACCATTCCAGGGCCAACCTGCCTGCTCACAAAGGCAGGATTGGAAAGCAAGCCCAGATCTTTCAACTATTAAGACTACAGCTTCAGCAACAAACCACTCAATCACAACCAAGATCACTGGGATAGCAAGAGAGTCAGGTCTTGTAGCTCTAAAGTCCATCTGAACTGAGACAGGTCAGCTAATGAGGTTCAGCTGTAATTGCTTAAGGAAAGAATGAGTTACACTGAACATGGGGTGGTCAGTTTGGTTGGAACCTCCAAAGGCAAAAAATCAGCAATCCAGGAGGCAGCATAGCAGCTCTGGGCACAAGCACCCATCCCTCCAAACCCAGACATCATCAAGTAAGAGCAGCAACAGAAGGACAAGGTTTATTTCTTGATACTTCAAAGCCCACTTCCCAAACCACAGTAGCTGCAACCAAACCTCTTCCAACAAAATTTACCTAGATGCTGCCTTTGATATTTACGATCCTGCTGTGCTCCCATAGGCCACCATAAGCAGCCACACCCACCCTTCACCTAGAGATGACCTTCTCCCTGGCTCTCCCACATGTAGTTGAGCTTGGGTTTTAAAACCCCAACTACAATTTTGCCAAGTGCAGTCTGGGATTCAGGAACAAGGCTGGGGAAGAAACAGGCACAGGGATCCCAGCCAGCAGAAGAGTGACAGTATCTATTGCTAGCCTCAGATCATATCTTTAAGCGTTGGGATAATCCCATAACAACATGCTGAGAACATTTCTGGAGGGCATGATGGCAAACTGTGCCTGGGCAAGCTGCAGCAGTGCAGAGTGTAAAGCGAAGTTCATGATCAAATATGCTGTACAGAGGCACATTGCCTGCTTGCCTAACAACGTGCCTGAAATGTTCCTTCTTTTTAACGGGAACAATGTGTCAAAGGGTCTGTACCTCAAAGCAAGTTATCGCTTTACGCTTTAAATGAATATGAATGCTTCTCCTTTCTAAAGGGTTGCTATCCAGAAGCAAGGCAATGTTAGCTAGTTCATGACACCTAAACAGTCAAAGGCAGAGAGGAGGCAGTTCAAGCAAATAGCTTCTTAACAGTTCACAGGCTGAAAGTCATCTAATTTTTTTTTTTTAAGTCTTCATAGAATTAGAAAATCATGTGGTAGAGTTGGAGAATGAGGTAAGAAAAATGTACACATCTTTGAGATTTTGTTCTTAGTTTTGCCACAATTTTGATTCGAAAATGCATTATGAGCTGTAGCACAAGACCAGCAGGGCCAAGTTCACAGAAGATCCTCTGCTGAAGTCTGTCCTGTCCCACCTGGTCTTAACTGGGAATTTCTGAATAATAAATGGTGGGTTTGATGCTAGTTTTGACCACCATAACACAAACATTTCCTGTGAAGAAGACAAAGGCAAATCTGGGACAAGTTACATCCTATTTGGCACAAAACCCGGTCTGAAGTCATTCCTCAAACTCAACTCTGTCATCCATCAGTGAATCAGATCTTTTCCCCTGATGCCCTCAATGGGTAATGCTGGCAAGGGTAAAGGGCAACCCAGCAGCTGCACCATGCCCACAACAATTGAGCAAAAGTCCTGTATAATGGTCCCTTTTTAATAAGTATCCCCATCTGAAAAGCAAATGCTGCCCCACAGTGTGTTTCTAGCAAACCAAAGAAGACAAATGCATGCCAGACACAAGGGGTATGGGAGAAAGAGGAAGGCATCATCAGCTCCCAGCTGTCACTGGATGACTTTTCCTTCTATGAGGGCTTGCACTGAAAAAACAGCAGCAAATCTTCTGGGGGCTCACATGAGGAGTGGTCTGACTTAAAGCACTGCATATAGAAACATCAGGCCTGAGTCTGGTCAGATTTGCACGATGAACAAGAATTATAAAATCAGTATAAAACTGTATAGACACATATAGAGATACCTTAAAGTCATAAAACTGAGTGGATGAACCTGAGCTGGCTATTGCAATTGCTGGGCAGGGCAAAGCCAAGTGGTATTCAAGCATGTCTTCCTCTGAGAAAATGCTTAAAGAAGGGCCTGAATCAGACCTGAGTTCACATCCAAAGGTGATCTCAACTTCTGCCCCTTTTTCTCACAGCAGAAGACATCAGCATTCATGGCCACACATCCAAGTAAGCCCTGGAGTTACCTCCAGCCTCCTCAATTTTCAATCATATCCCCCTTCCCTAACCCTCATACAACTTCTTCCATCACAACTTCTTCCATCCTCTTTTTTTAGCTTATTAAGTCTGTGGTGGCCTCCCAAACATGCTAAATATACATGTGTGGACCCAGCTATGTAAATAAAATGGCCTGTGTGGTAAGCATACTGGAGGGCAGAGGGTCTTTCCCACGGGTGGGAAGGCTGTTTGCCAAGCAAATCCCAAGCCCTGCAGTCCTGCACAGAGAAAGGAAGCCAAAGACCTAAGAATGGTCGCAACATTCCTTAAAGCAGCTGACCCTTTCCTCTGCCTAGGGTGGGAAATGCCAGTTACCTGCAGTGCTAAAATCTGCCCCAGCACCAGGAGATGAAGATCTGAAGGAAAGAGGGTTAAGGGACACAGGATGTGTAGGTAAGAATTTTAATGGATAAGTGGCACGCAACCAGAAAGGTAAGGATTTCTCCAGTCTTTCTGTTGCTGATACATGCATACATCAGTGTTGACCATGGTGTGTGCCCTGTTAGGGCAGCTCTGGGCCTGTTGGGAATCATTTGTTTGAGCAACTCCCTTCTTACTCTTTCTTCAAAGAGAAGCAGCTCAGACTGAAAAAAATCCATCAGGGGAACAGTTTAGAAGACTGCCTTACCATCTCCTGCACAGCATTCCATAGTGAAAGGAGATCTAACCCTCTGTCAGATGAGCATGTAATATGATGGTACTGAGTGTGCCAACTGAGAGCTCTCACTGGTGCATACCTTCTGCTAAGTTGGAGGGTGATGCATGACTCACTCCACGGTGAGCCTTCTCTTTTGACTGAAGAGACTTCATAAGCTGCTGGCTCTGATACAGTCCTCTGTGCTTCCCCACAGGTGCAAAAAAAACAGGAAGAAGGTGATCCAGGACATGTGGCCACTTAAGAAGGTGAACTCACAAGGTGAGACAGCAGTAGGAGCTTGCCTAAGCTCTGGAGATAGCAGCCGATGTCATGAGCTCTGGCTTGCTGTCACACTAACACAGCACCAAGTATGCTTCTACTTTTCAGCAGGCAGAAGAGCCTGTGCCAAGTACAGGAAATGGACCTAAGTGCAAAGTGAGGTACAACTCTGCCAGTGATCCCCAGAATCACAGGGGATGGCCAAGTCAGACAAATAAAACACATGGCCACAGACTTCTGCCCATTATCACATACTCAATCCTGGAGACAGATGTGCTGGGTAAGCTCAGGTTTACACCCTAGCTTTCCAGGTGAGGCCAGGACAGCTTCTCCTTTCCCTCCAAATCTCACTAGCCATAGCAGTGAAAGGGTTTTCAGGGAATGTCTCCTCTTTTCGGACTGAATGCCTAGTGCCTAGGCCAGGGCACAGAGAGCTGATGTTTGGGGTCCCTCCAAAGGACTCATCTAACTTCATCTGACCCTTGTCTCCAGAAGGTCTGTATCATTTGCTGCTGCTTCTCTTTGCTTTCAGTCTCTCCCTACTCCTAGCCCCAGCTAGGAGTGACCTGACAAACTTCCTGGTTTAAAGTATGTACACTTGAAAACAGATTACATGGCAAAAGAGGTATTGAATTCTTCTGTCCTTGTTTGCTTTGTGGCCTTTTGGAGGTGATACCAAGTAAAATGAAACCCCAGAATAAATCCTGCTTAACAGGGATATTTTCACAAATAATCTCTTCTACACAGCTTGCAAGTACTTGAGGATTTCTGTACCTCTGCAGCCAAAACCATGTGTTGTTCCACAGAAATCTCTCTGGTTATTTATCTGCATAAACTCTTTTCTAAATTGTGTATTAGGTCTTAAAATGCAGCAAGCAGGATCTCTGATGTACATTTCAATCACCAGGTGACTCAATCACTGCTGTGCACACCCTTGCTCCCACACAGGGAGAAGTTACCAGTCCCCTTTGCCAGAAAAGAGGACAAAAGGTCAAATGGTTTTGATGGATGGATAAATGTCTGTGGGCTGAACCACTTGCACAGAGATTGTTTATATTGAGAGTTACTAGCACTCCCTCCTCCCACTAGCTGATAAACTCCTCCTCCTCCATTTTTATGATATATACTCCAGACCAAGAGCCTGCACATGAATATTTGATCCCTTTGAGAGCTCTTTTTACATTGCTGCATTTACTTCTGTGGTGGCAATTTCTCTCTGTACAGAAATAAGCAAAACATCAGCCTTTTTTTGTGGTGTTAAAGTAGTACATCAGTCTTACTACGGAACTACACCATACAGAGGTGGATCTCACTCTTCATCATCACAGCAAAACTTTCAACATTTATTCTGAGTCTCATGAATGAATCATGTTCATTTAGGTTAGAGTTTTGCTGACCTTCTTGATTGAGAGCTACCGTTGAATTTCACAGGGGATGTGCAGGTTCACTGACAAGCAGGCAAGATTCATCACTCTCAAGTGACCTGCTGACATGCTTTGTGATGCTGTCTGCATTAAGGCATCACTCTGTTTCAGTTTCCCCTTCCAAAACAGAAATGAGTTTGTGCAATAGAGACACTAAGAGCATTTACTTTATGTGGACACATAGTGTTCCTGTTGGCCGTGTGGCCCAGTCTCGATGCTGAGAGTCAGCCTGTGTACACAGTACACTATAACATGTCACACTTCTCAGGGAAAGCAACCCCTCGGGAATGCCCTCTTGCCCCTATCCCTGGCTCCTGCACCTCTGCTACAAGTTGCTGTCTTCCAAGGTGGCAGCTTATACTGTCTGTGTTTTTGTAGGGGGAGGGCCTAAAAGAGTGAAGAAGTTGGAAGGTGGAGCCTTAGACAGGTTGGGCAGCAATTCAAACACCTCCTAGTGTGACAGCCCAGAGCTTGTGTCCACTGGCAGCTACAGAGGAAGAAATTGGCTGGCCTTGGGAGTGAGCTGCAATCCTGCTGTAAGGATTCTGAACAGCAGCTGAACTGCTGATTCAGAGAGGCTATGTGATTGATTTCAGCCTTTTTCAGCCACATACAAATAGGCTGAGGCTTCTCTGGAGTATCTCATGGGTAATTTTTCTGTCTCTGCCCTGCTGCAGTGTAGTTTTCTTTGGTACCCCCTGGGCTCAGTGTTTTCTTGTGACCTGTAGTGTGAGGCTGGATTTCTTTTGCCACAACCCCCTGCTAGAAAGACAATTCTATTATTAAAGGTGAGGATGGGTCTTTCAAGCCCTTTATTCATCTCCCTGTTTGATCACTCCAGTCCCATGGGACTTACTGTGGGGTGAGGAGTTTCTCAGTGACAGTGGGAAAAGTGGATGTGTGCTCAAACAGATCTCATCATTCTAAGGGGCTGAAATCCATCCAGGTAACAAGCTATGTCTATACTGTGATCCTAAGCATAGCTTTTTCCATCTGCTCTGCCTGCCCATGTCTGTCTTTATCAATCACTTCTAGCAGGCTCTTAGACAATACTAACCAGTGTACTCTCCTCCTAGGGTGGCTTTGTCACGTCAAACTCATTATGTTCTGAGAATGTTTTAAACTTCAATCCAGATGTGCTACTCTGTGGAGGAAGGACATGGATCTATTTTCATTGTGGCAGATCACTGAGAGTCACCAGTGCCAGCTTCAGCATGATGAGTCTCTCCAAGTCCTGCAACAGGCTGACTGCCTCATGTTGGGAGGTTCCTGCATGTGCAGGCAACGTGGGTGGTCTGTGTGAGATGTCAGCTCACCTTTGAACATGTCTGGAGTCCCCACAGCCTGGGAGTCTGATCAGTCCCACACTCTTTCAAGAAAGAATAGGAACTAAGGGCCACTAGAGGATATGCAAGGACTTGCACAGGGCGTAGCCACGCCTCAAGATCACACTGCAGCTCTCTTCATGTCTCACTTCCCTCTTTACATGCCAAGTTGTAATCTCCTGTCATCCACTTGAGATCCAAGATAAGGGTCTTGAAGATCCAAGATTTCAAAGAAAAAAGCACAAGGCCCTAAGTCCCCCCCACCAAGCTCAACACTGAGCTCTGCTCACTTCTCCTTAGACATGCCTCAGCAGCCCCGTTACAGATTTCTCCTTTGCCCTACTCCTGCTTAGCACTGGCAAGGACTGAGCAGACCCTGGTGACCAGCTCCTTTGTTGTGTTACACCTCAGCACAGTGAAGACAGTCCCATTGGAGTGGGCTTATGCCTGCAACTTGGTTCACCAGGCCCATCTCTGGTGGCAGGAGCAGCCAGGTCCCTGGCAGCTCACTAAACAAGCAGCTTGTGCATCCCCTCCTCCTCGTTTACTTGGAGGAGCACCACTGTTCCTGTTAGGACTTTGCTGCCTTCACGATGCTTTGCATCTCCCAGTCCCATTCCTATTTCAACCCTCCTAACCACTCACACTCTGCTGTCAGCAAAGAAGCTTCACAGGCAGCTGACAAGTGACGAGATCAGAAGCATTCATTTCCTTGGGGCTTAGCCTTAAGTTTAGTGCCTTGAACTTAATCTCAGCTCTCCTGATGTCGCCTCTCCTTTGTCCTACTGCAGCGTTTCTGGTTTAGCTTTACTGCTAAAAGAGATTATGAGTTTAAATCATACAATTTTAAGTAATACTATTAATAACAGCAAATACTACTAATAATAGCAAACAAATATTTTTCACTTGAAAACATTCTTTTCTCTCTGGGTTTTGAGTCTCTTTTTGCAGCTTTTTGTAATTTTGAGAGCTAGAAATGTGTTTTCAAGGTGAGTCTTGCATAATGACATAGTTCTGGGAACTGGGCACCAATCTCTGGGATTGGTCCTACTGAAATGGAAATTGTATGCACAGTAAATAAATAGATCTGGTATTGATAGTTCTTATTACAGCTTGGTTTAAGACACACAGATGGGTTTTCTTACATATACAGGCACACCTAAGCGAACATCCTAATCTCTGAATCACAGAATCACACACTTCTCTGCCAAGCACTGTGTAAAATACCTGCTAGCTCAGCACACTATACTCAGCCCACACAGTTTGAATGAGGTGGCATCAGAAAGTGGATTGAGCCCAGTCACCCTGATACAAAGCAGAGCCCTGGGGAATGGCCAGTCAGGAGCCACTCATTCTCCAGGGACCCTCATCCAAGTGGCTCTTTAGAAGTCTGTGAGATCACCACAAGTATGTCAAATGCATTCCTACATGTAATTTCTGTCTATGCTTGCCTTTGCCATGGAGGTGGCAACTTCTGTCCTCTACCCTGGGAGCATCCCAGTTTTATGAGCTTTACTTTGTGTACATTTGGATGAGAGCTCATCCTTGTTCATTGCCAACCATAATACAGAGCCTCTTCCTCCTCCATGCCAGCAATGAGAAGGCCCAAAGGAGAGGCTATAAGCCCAATAGCTCTTAACCAGCCCCTCCAGCCCACTTCCCCTGGCTCAGCCTCTGAGATTGGCTGTACAGCAGAGGGACAATCAGGGCAGTATACTGCTGAGCCTTGGCCCCACCCCTGTCAGAGTGGGAAATTCACAGAGGAGTGGATAAGTGTTCAACAGCATCTTAGGCATCCTTTGATCAGACTATAAAGCAAAACTGCCAAGTCATTGATTCATGTTCACTGCAGCTCTGGGCTCTTCCCAGCCCCTTCAGATCCACGTGGTGTCTAAACCAGCTCTTGTTCAGACAGTAGGACTTTATGGTACCCTTTCACCACCGCCTCGCACAGGGCTGGCTACGGCTTGCCTTTGGCAGGGAGCAGCCAGGTTTGCAGTGCAGTGGTAGGGTCTTGCTGTCCCCTGCCGGGCTTTCCCAGCATGGTTGCAGCACTGCTCTGGGTTTAAAGACTCCAGAGCACATGATTTAGGGACTACAGAAAAGAAAGTTGGGTTGCACTTATGAATTTTAGTCCAGCTCTGCTGTTGGCACAGGTTCAGGCTCCCTAGTATTATGTTTTCTTTGTGGCCCAGGACGGGCAGAAGGTTTGCCAAGCTCACCTCAGAATGCTCTCATTTCATTCAAACTGGTTTGGAAAGCTGTGGGTCACTGGTGATAGAAAGCATAGTGAAATTCCCATTGAGTGCAAAGAGATGTTTGTACCCAGAAACCCCACAGCTGCAATTCATTGACACTTCCAGTCAACTTAGTCCATCCACCATATATCAACTAGCTGTCATGAAAATCCATTTTCTCTCCATGACAGGTGACTTGGTGGAAGGACAGCACCAGGAGGCAGCACATGGGACCACTGTAAAGGTACTGGGCAGCTTCCTGATGGTTTTCTGTCCTTTGTCAGTCAAGGGAGAATATTGGCATCAGTTTGTCTCAGATGCGCACATTGATGGAAGGAGATCCCACCTTCACTGATACAGCTCAGAGGGAGGACCAAGACTGTCAAGCAAGGCTGATTGACATGGTGGTTACAGCTGAAGGTTAAAAGAAAGGAGGGGTGGAAAAAGCATATATGATTTTCCCGAGCATTGTGCAAGGCAGTTTGGGAACTGTTTTTACAGGATGGACAGTGAGAATAGTTAAGCCCAGCCTATAGGTTTCTGCCAGAGTACGGCTTGTGGTGCCCTACACCCTGTGATGGGAACCCTTGCTTACTGCAGCACTCCTGCAGCATCAATTTTGCTGAGGCAAGGCTCCCTTGCAGCCTTCCTAGTGCAGTCAACCATGATAGATGCCACACTGTGGCCTTGGTCACAGAAGAACAGATATGGTGACCATGACACAGCAAAATTACTTGAGTAGAGTATGAGGAGGAGGAGAGGGAGATGACAATTAGCATCATTGTAAAACCTTAACACTGAAGAGAAATCCTCTCAAATCAGCCCATATATCACTGGAAGCAGCCCGTAAATGTGAATCCTGGCAGACAGCCAAGGTGCAAATGGCAAGCCTCTGTGCAAGAGAAGTGGCTTAATGTGCACTAGGGTCCACGGCTACTTCATGTCCTAGAACAGGCTGTGCTGGTGCATAGGTTTTGCAGCATTGGTTACAGGCAATTAAACCCCTCTAAGGTTGTAAGTTTCCAGTCCTCTTCCAACTGAGTAAACTCATTCCTAAAAATCTCACCAAAACACACTCAAACGGTTCACAGTTTCATTGAGAGTATCATCTCACCACTTCAACAGAGGCAGAATGAGAAGGGCCTCCTCTACCAAGAAGAATGGGGTTCATGTGAGGTTACTTTGCAAAAGCACTAACCAAAAAATTCTAAATCGAAGAAGTTGATAAAGGACTGTTGGTACAAAGCAAGTCTGAGGATAGCTGTCCCAAGCTCCCCTCCTGGGTGTCAGAGAAGCACTTGTGCACTGATAGACAGCAAGGCGAGAAGACCTTAGGTTACCCAAAGTAAAGGTCTCTCCAGGCAGGGTACAAAGACCCTCAGAAAGGCTGACATAGACCCATTCAGAGGATGGAGGTTGGGGAATAGCTAAGGGAACCTGAAAGGGAGACACGAGGTTTAAATTGTTAACATATTAATCTGCCTTTCCCAAATAGATTCCATTCCCTGCTGCCACCACCACTCATAAATGTATGTTTATTTTAAACCCTGGGACTCATTGCTCTCCAGAAAGGAAACGGTGCTGTCAAGGGCACTTAGACAAAGTCATTTAGTTTCTGGATGAAAGCTCAGTGTAGTTTAATAAAAACTCCTGAGTAACAGCACAGCACACTGCACTGCCCATGCTGCCAAGAGAGGATGCCACCATGGGAGGAAGCAGCAGCCTTCTGCATTAAGAGATGCTGGGTGCCACTGAAGGGTGGGTGCCGACAGCTTTCAGAATTCCTTCTTCACTGCTTCTCTTCAAGCCTAAGTTCATGTCTCTAAGTGGCTCTGAAGAAATGTCTTCCTTTCTTCTGTTTGCTTTTTAAGCAGTTTTGTAGCTTTCATATTTGTAAAGAAACAGCTGAAATCCAATACATCAATGTTGAAACAAACAAGAGAGCAAGGGAGAAAAGCAACCTTTTTGCACAACCTCAGGGCTCTTAAGCTGGTTCGATGATTTCTGGAAGTGGAAGGTACTCCTGGAGCCTGCAGCAATGCACCATGAGAGGCCAGGCAGTGCCCAGCAGCAGTAAACGTGGCAGTGGGGTGCACTGCCTGAGCATTTCCTCAGTCTTTGTGGGGCCTTCCCCGCTGGTGTGCCTCTGTTTCCCTATTGTGTCTCTCTTGAAAAGGAAGCTTTGACACGCAGCTGAGTCATCACTTGTGGAAAACTAGTAGCTTCTTTAAACACCCACGGTAGTGAGAGAGGACAAGAGGAAACAAGAACACCCAAAGGCAGTATCAGTGTTGCAAAGCAAAGAGACATCTTGAGTCTGTGCCATTCAGCACTGCCCTTCAGGATGCTCTGGAAGCCCTTCTCCAGTGAGCTTTTCCATTTTTCACACAGAAAATATTCTTTGCCCCCACACCCTGTCAGCATTACCAGCTGCAAAATTCCTGCCATCTACCAATTTGTATATGTTCAGAAAAACACTACCTGTGCTTATTTACAGGAATTAGGCAGCCATTTCATGACCTTGGGCATTTGGCTATCCTGGGGAAATCCCAATTTGAAGTGTAGCCCAAGATCCTGTGGAAGAAAAGCTGTCACTGTGCCCTTGGACTAAGTCATCTCTACCCCAGGACACATCAGTACAAGACATACTGTTCAGGTTCAGCTTTGAGATGAGGAATCATAGGAGACAGGCTCAGCTAGTTGCTGCCTTCCCACAGAGCTGTCTGTGTATGAGCTGAGTGTGATTCACCCAGTCCTTTGCTCACATCACTGATGGCTTCACAGCAAGCATAGAGAGAGGTGGGAGCCACAGAGACTCACCCAATGCCAGATGCAGCACAAGGTGAATTCAGTGACCTGTGAACCCATAGCTGTGCAGGCACCAGGCATCCTTGCAGCCTGCCAGAACTGTGCTGCTGCTCATACACCTCTCCCAACAGCACTGCAACAACCAGATGCTGCTGTTGACACTGCCTCTTCCCCAGGTATGAGCAGGTGGGGCTCTTGGTGAGATGCACCAAGTTCAAGCACAGGCGAATGTGGGACAGTGGTCTATAGGGGGACAGTGCATGGCTTCAGACATGCTAAGGCTGCTTATCTCCAGAGGTGGTATGTCCTGTAAAGATAACCCAAGTTGTCCTTCAAATTGTCTACCAAATAAAGAGGTTAGGGAACCTATGCATCCCACTCCACATGTCCAGACATTTGTGTGACTCTGGTGCCATTCAAATGACCTGTTGACTATAACACAGAAATGCATTTCACTGAGGTTCCCAAGACAAGAAATATGTATCTCCCTGATATGGTCAGCCTGGGTCTGTGGAACCCTTGGGAACAGATCCGATTTTCTTGTTCCTGTGGTTGCACATCACCTTGGACATTGCCTGAGCTATTCTAGTCAGAACCTGCATGGTGAGCAGCAGCTGTGGCTGAGCTGCAGGACACAGCAGGGCTGAGGTGCCCTGGGAGCCTTGCAACTTGCCAGAATGTGCTGCTCTCTTGCCAACAGCAAACATTGTCATCCTCACAAATAGTTAACCTGCCAGGATCTGCGCAGCACTAATGACTTCACATGCATTTAATCAGCTTGGGCTTCCAGAGCCTCCTCCTCGGGAGCAGGAAAGGCCATGCACCCCGAGTGCAAATGCTCCCAAAGCCGCACCCCCCCTTACCAATCATTAATCACTGCTAGGCCAGCAATGCGAGCAAGCGGCAAGCAAGCAGGAAAAGGCCAAGACGGCACAGCCCCGGCAGGAGCAGCTGGAAGCAGTGCTGACTGGTTCTCTGTGGTGGCAGCTCACTCTCCGACCACCCTCCGTGGGAGGACCTGGTGGAAGTAGCCAGTCCTGTATGCACTGCCCTTTCCTCCAGGAAGGTCACTTGGTCCCGGTTGCAGGAAGCTCTGCCTGTGGCTGGGAGTTGCTGGGCTGCATGTGAGGCAGGAATTCTGCAAAGCAGCTTCTGCCTGGTCGGCTCTGCAGTATTCATCTCTTCACCATGCAGTACAAGGCGTTTTGGAGTACTCTGGAGTACACCTGCCGGCTACTGGGCATCACCACTGCAGCAGGTAAGAGTGAGCTGTCTTTTTCCTTGGCACTACAATGCACTGAGAGGTGGCAGAACCCCTTAGCTGTCTGCCTGCCTTTGGCCAGGAGCAGGCACTGCCCCATCCTATAAAGAGGACAAGGAAACTTGCTCACTTTTGCTTTGGGACCCAGGGAGGGAGAGCACTTGGTGTCTTTCCAAATGCTGTGGGAGGCATAGTGAGACATCAGAAAGGAAGAGCCAGCACTCACTATGGCAGAGGACAAGCTAAAGCACAAATAGAAAAGAAAACTAAATAATATTCTTGTAAAAAAGACAGGGGAATGGGCAAGATGAGTTTGAAAAGAAAAATACTTACGGCTGTGCAAAACTGCCCGGATGCTCCGTGGGATATGAATATGAAGGAAAGCTGTGCTGTGCATGAGATGTCCTGTGTGAGGCAGGATGGAGAAGTTGCAACCATCACGGCACACAATGCCAAAGTGTCGCTCTGCCTCTCTAGCAACCCATCAGTGAGCAGGCTCAGGAAGCAGTTCAGCTTATAGCTGCAGCGCAAATATCATAAATTCACCCACCTGGCTAGTTGCATCTTTTCATCCACTGCCAGGGGCTTCTTGGGACCAGTGTCCTCTGAGTTTGGTGACGCGTCTGTTTCTGGTGAAATGCAGGTGATTTGAGCCAGATGTCTTAAGCACAGCCTCTCACCCAGAAGGACTGAACTGTGGTAATTAACCTTCTCATATGAGGCAACTCTCAATAGGACTGGGGAAAACAGCTAATGCAGAGGCCTCAGGAGTTCACTCTGACACTGCTACTGACTCACTGTTATGGGACAGGACAGACAGCAATTGCTGACTCACTGTTATGGGACAGGACAGACAGTAATCTCTGCCTCAGCTTCCCTCACAGTAAAACAGAGATCAAAGAGCCTGATTTGCCTGAAGTCTGGAGATGTGAACCAGAGGTTCCTGGTGAGAGGTGACTTGAGGTAGTGCCCGTAGTTCCTGTGTCAGACCCCCAGGAATTTCAGATTCAGATACTGCAAAGTAGGTCACAGCAGGCCTTCCTACCTTTGCATTTCCTTTATCAACTACACACCCATGACAGACACTTTGCTCAGGTCAGGGGCAAAGTAGAAAGCACACAGGTTAGAGATTACAGGTCCCCAAGGACACTGAAAGCCCAGTTGGGACACTGAAGGTAGTGCTCTGGAATGCGCTTTAGTCTACAGACGTAAGACAGAGACTTGAGTCTCTGAGTTTACAGAAACTCCCAGTAGATAAGTGCACACCATGATGAGACTGCAACACAGAAGGGCTGGGACACAGCTTTAGCTAGCAAATGCAAACCTCTTCCTTTCTCTATCACTATTACACTCAGGCCCACATGACCCCCCTCATATTCTCTCTTAACGTTCCAAACTCATAGAGATCTTGCTGGGAGAAAACATGAGCTTGTTGCCAATGGAAAGCTAAAGCTACAATGGAAAAAAATGAAGTATTTTGTAATCTGGGAGTATTTTAGTGGAATACAGTCTCTCTTTTTCCTGCTTGCTTTCTTTTCATCATTTTGCACCACCTACAACTCTTTCTGTAGTTCTTCCAGAAATGAGCAGTGCAGTTGTGTCTCTGCTGAACATCACAGACTGTTTTCTGGGAAGCATGAAGTATCTTGCTTAAAGCTGTACTACAGATCTCTGTGCTTTTTCATAACTCTGATACATTCCCAGTACCACCTGATTTTCCCAAAAGGCCAGCAAAGAATGGGAGGTCCCTGTGTTTCAGTCTTCTGTGTGTCTCAATGGAGTAAGAAAACAGCTTGATGCAGTGTTCAGTGCCTGATGAGGTGTGTGAAGTTTTTGCATGAAATGGAAACCATGCAGAAGAGAATCCCAAGGGTGTTGTTTGAAGCAAAAATAAGAAAGGGAGGGGAGAGTGTATCAGCCTCACTAATTGATTCTCAGAAAGCCCAGCCAGATTCATAAGCTGCTTGCAAACGTTGTTACCCACATAATATAAACCTCCCCTTCCTCCAAGATCTTGAACTGTAATGGCTGTCTGCAGTGGTGGGGCTACAGAGTTTCTTGTGTGAGAGAAATCATACAGCACTACCATTGACAGGGTCTCATGGTGAGTTAGCAATGAGAGAGCAAACCGCTCTGCAATATGCTGCAGTATTTGGGGCATCTCTGTAGTGCAGAGATTTTAGGCCTTGTGATCTCTGCATCTCGGGGAGAGTCTTTACTTATTTCTTAATTCTCATGCTGTCGAACATTTAATTCCTAATCATGTGCCTTTAGCCACATGGTTTGGAAAAGATCCAAATCAAAGCTACAACTAATCCAAACAAACACCTCAGAAACAGCCCTTTGCTTCTTGAAAATTCTTCATGCAAACTGCTTTGTGGAAAAAGCAGAAGCTGTGCAAAATAAGGAAACCTCCCCAAACAGAGCAGAGACTTGAGAGTAACAGCTGAGCTGTTGAACTCTGCATTTATCTCCAGGGAATGAATGAATGAACTTTGCATTTGTAGAGAAGATAATAAAGAAGAGTTCTCAGTCATGAGATAGAAAAGGACAATACTTTGCATGTAGGATTACACAGCTCACACGTCTTCTCAGCCCTCTAATAAGGCTGATTTCCCTGTGCTTCTACTCAGGCCTGCAGAGGCAGCCTCCGTGGAGGTTTCCATGCATTTCCCTAGCTAACAGGAGCCAGTAGCTCAGGTAACACAGAGAAGAAACATCACAAAACCCTAGCAAACCTTAGTTCACCAGGGCTGGAAAGCTGTGTGCTCAGGCACAGACAGATCTTTAGCACTGACTCACCTCATAAGCTGGACAGACACTGTTTTGCATCCCTGTTTGGGAGTCTGGTATTCTTCTCCAGCTGGGGAAACCCACAGCTCAGAGTAATGAAGCCAGCCTGCGCCTCGAGCCTTTTGCAAGCATGTATGGAGCAGGAGTAGTGGTGAACATCCTGAGCACCAGTGCATGAGTAGAGACTGCTCAGTGACATGGAAACATCAGGCATGGATAGGAGTGCAGTAACTGCCTAAAGCAATACCCTAAACATGAGAGCTGGGCTCCTCTCAGCTCCATGCCACTGTCACTTACGCACTGTGACCAGCCAGCTGCTGATGTGAGACACTGCTTCTGCTCCATTTTGGAAATAGCCTTGTGGGTAACTGAAGGAAATTTTCCATTCCCTGAAGCTATTGGCCCCCAATGGCCAGTCCAGGGAGGATTTTAGCCTTGCTAATACTCTTAATCCCCCTTAAACTGACTCCCCACTGTGCCGTGCTGGCTGGTGCACTGAGGGGACGTTCATTCCCTGGTTTTAATCTGCATGCTTCCATTATGTGTTTTTCTGTTTGGCTAGCAAAGGATCTTGATGCCATGGCTACAGCCCTTTGTGAGAATGCAGCTGGCACAGTTCCCCACCCTGCTGTGGCCCTGCAGCCACGTGTTGGGTGCAGCAGGCCTGGGCAAGCAGGGAGGGCAGGAGAGTGAGACTAGCAGACACTGAGTGGGTGGGGGACCTAGACAAGGAGGTTTCCACAATGGGAGGGGGCAGAGGTGGATGGAGCAGCGGGAGTTCCTGTGGCAGTTGTGATGGAGTGGTGTGGCAGGGGTAGAAGTGACACAGAACACTGCTGCTCATCATCCCTGGGTGTCCAAGGCCAGCTGGTATCCCTAGAGCACTTCTCCCCAGCCCACGCAGTAGCAAGGCTGCCATGATAGAGATACAGCTGGGATGGGTTTCTGGGCTGTATGTCAAGACAGCCATTCAGCTCTGACCCCTTTGGGTTGGTGTGTCAGCATGAATCATTGCTGCTGGCAGTGCTAGTATGCTTCACAGCAGGGTAGGAACAGCCTCACCGGCCCCTGGGGAAACCAGAGCATTGATCCTGGAAGCTGGTAGGACACCAGAGAGTTGGCAACCAACCTTGCAGTCAGCATCTTTCCTACATTGTTTTTCTAGTGCTGATTGGTGTGGGAGTAGAAACTCTGCAACGAGGACAGTTCAAAAGCCTGGCATTCTATCTGCTGTGAGTATTTTTGCCCTTAAAGCCGATGGGGGTAATATGTTCACCCCCTCCACCATGCACAGCCCCAGACTAGACTTCAACAGCATCAGGGAGCAGTGTCCAAGGCTTTGGGGAATTCAGGTCTCCGCATTTAGGCTTCAGAAAACTAAACTGTTTCTGTTAGTAAAAGCAATGCTCCTGCATCTTTAGTATTTGATATTTTCAATGACTACATGAATGATTACAGGGTCTATGGTGCCACTTGATTTCAAAAGGCTCTTCAATGTTTTTAGGAGACTATAGTCAAATTATCCTTTTCTTCTACCTATTTTAGTTCTTTGTTTAGTCATTCACTTCTATTTATGGTAAATTCTTTGGTGATCCAATAGATGTTCTAGGTCAAAGACAATATTATCACGCTGCCTTCAAGATTCATGCTTAGAAACCATGAAGTTGGTTTACCCAGAAACAAAACCAGGTATTTGTGAAGAATATATGGCAGCATTAAGAAGTGTTGGAATAACAAGACTACAGAAATGCAGCAATGTATACAGGTGGATTCAAATTTTCAAGGTCATCACAAACTTAGCAAAAATGTTGAAATCTAGAGATACAGGAGAAATTTCTGCCTGTCAAACCTCGGAACTGTCAGAACTTTTTTTTTTTTTTTTTTTTTGGGGGGGGGGAGATGAGGCGGGTGGGGTTGGACTAGATGATAGTTAAAGGTCCCATTTAAACCTAGTGCATTCTAAGATTATTCATTTCACTGTACACTTAGGCAGGCCAGAGGTCACACTGGCTGCAAATTGACCCTCTAGGGGCAGAAGGACTTTGAGCTCTCCTCCACAAAGCAGCAAAGCAGTTAGTGTTCAGACCCCAGCACACAGACTCTTTTGAATCGGATAGTAAATCTTGGCTGTCTATGCCCATTCTGCCACCTGGAGACCATACTCAAGCCCAGCCCTGCCCCCCTGACAGCTCCACCTTTCAGTTTTTCAGGGATTGCAGTTGCTGTCTGTGAAGGCTTCTACTTTATCAGTTTGTTCCTGGAGATGTGCTTCACGTGAGTAGACCCTATTCAGTCTTCTTTAGCCTTGGTGGGATGTTCCTAAGGCAACTTGCTCCTTATAGACAACACAAGACCTAGCTAAGCTGCAAAATGCCAGGCTAAAGGTCCTGCCCCTAATGCCATGGCAAGCACACTCAGGCAGTGGGTAGGCATGTGGGGCAATGTCCATAACCAATGAAACCTATGTTTTAACCCAAGCTTGTGGTGCAATTTGCTGAGCATCAGTATGACATAATTATGGCCTGCAGCATCTACTTAAAACAGCATGAAGCCCCACAAGGAACCAGTGTCGAAGGAAGGTCCAGATTCCCAGGATGAGCTGCAGCTGCATCCCAGAAATTTAAGCACAGAAAAGTAAGCTAAAAATCTAAAAAATCCTTATGTACTTCTCAGAGAATGAGCACTTCTGTCTTCTAGCACAAACTCGAAAGCTCTGAGAGTTTAGTGGCAGCACCTTACTCCAGCTAACAGACACTCAAACAGTGATTAAGTGGGCAAACATACTAAGAAGAGATGACCTGAGATGCTGACCTCTGGCAGAGGTAACCCCTGGACTCTTCTTCCCGCGGAAGAGACACAGGCTTTGCATACCTTCTCTGACCAACACACTGGTTTCCTGGAAAACCAGGGTGAGAATCTGCATGCCTAAATGCGGGGCAGTTAGATCCATATCTTTTTACCACGTGCTCGGTTCCCCATCCCACAAGGACCTCTGTTTCTCTCCGCAGATATGAGCCTGACTCCCTGGCACAGGCCTGTTGGAAGCGAGCTAGACGCCCAGGGAGCTTCCAGAAATTCCTGGGGTACACGCTGCTCTCAGTGGCTTGCTTCCTGCATCCTGTCCTCGTCTGGCATGTCACCATCCCTGGTGAGGAGCCTGTGCTGGGATGGGGAGTAGTGCGAATGGAAGAGGAGCATGTTTTTTCAAGGGCCAGAGAGGGTGGGGACGTGGGGGGTACTGGGCTGGTTGCAGATGGTGCTGAGCTACCTAGATCAAGCACTGCTTGGTGAGACCTTCGCCTTGTCCCAACCCTCAGCCAACGTGGCCTTCTCCCCAGGGTCTATGCTGGTGTTCACTGCCCTGGCCTATTTCCTGTTGAGCAAGAGGAGGAAGAGCCCAGGGCACAAAGAGATGCATCCCCAGGCAGGACAATATGTTGACCCTTCAGCCACTGTGGCAGCCCCAACCATCGCTGGTGACACTGAGCAGACTTACACCTTCCATGCATCCCAGAGGGAGCAGCACCACTCGTTGCTGGGCCATATGAAGAGCATCCTGAAGGGCAGCAAGGACAGAAGCCTGGCCCCAGTAGCTCCTGTCCAAGAAGCAGCTCCAACAGTCCCACGCAAGCAAGTGCACTTCCAGGAAAAAATGGTGCAGATCATCCCTTCTGTCAGCGAGAGCTTGGAGGAGGTGGAGAGTGAGGCTGAAGAGACCACATCGGACACAACACCCATCCTCACGCCACCTGATGCTCCTGTAATCCTCACTTCCCTCAGCTCCACAGGTCTCTTTTGAGCCCTCAGCAGAACTGAGGATGGTACAAGCCAACTAACCCCAGCACTGGCATCTCTCCCTGTCACTCTAGCAGCCAAAGGTCCCTGAGAGGTGGCCTTCCTCACCCTCCGTGCCTCCAGAGTGACAACTGTGTCGCTGCCTCTTCAAGGGTCTGCCCACACTACATGGTCTCACACTTTGTGACAGGGTAAACGTGGTCCCCAGCCCTTGCAGCATCATGCCCAGGGGACAGGTTGTTGTTTAGCCAGGGCAGTTGCTAGGAGACTAAGATTTCTACTCCCGTGGCCTTCTGTGTGGGCCATCCCTCTGTTACAGCACTACACAGCACAGTGGTTGCTCCTGCCTATCACAGCCATGGTGTGTACCTTCCATGTGGCTGCGCAAACAGGAGGAGGTGAGACTGCCACGTCTCTAGAGCAGTCTCTGCTGGGGGCTGTTGTCTGCCTTCTGCCCTTGCTGCACATTGAAGAGCTCATGACAGAGACACCTTCAGCACAGGGCACCTTAGCCTGCAGGCTCCCTCACAGCACTTGAACCATCTGTAACAGGCCTAAGGCATCCAAACCAGTATTTCATAGATGGGCTGAGACCTAGCACACATTGAGTGCAAAGTGCACTCCCCTGAGACACACTCTGAGCCCAGCAGGGAAATCATCTCTGGCCTTGGGGACACCTACAAAGAAGCAGGGAGTACCCTGGGACTTCCTAGTGTCCACTGCATAGACAGCCCCCTTGAGTTAGAAGAGCTTTGGGATGATGTGGCAACTCGGCCATGAGATTCAGCACTGTGCTGGCACAGCAGACTGTGTGTAACTCCCAAGGTGTGTTAACTATAGGCCCCAGAGGGCAGAGGCCATAATAAAGTTACAGCGCTGTCCCACTAGTCCCCTCCATGCCACCTTGTCCCTGAACCCTTCACCTGTGGTTTAATCCTACCATATTTTCTGCCCTTTGAGGAATGTTCATATACAATCAAACATTTCTCTCCTGTTCAACTCATTCTCTTGGCTCTCCCCTACCTGAAGTCTTAGACTTTCTTCTTCCTGATGGCAGATGCCATCTGTGCCTGCAATGCCCTTTTTGCCAGCTTTAGGCAACACTTTTGGCTGCACAGGTGGCTGGATTTTCTTAGAAACAGGACATGAGGCTACACTGTCACCACTGCTGAGATGAAAAGGTCTAACTGCTCTAAGCCCAGACACACAGCATTAGGATGAGGTGATGGTAAGGAAGGAAGATTCCTGAAACCTGCTGGTTATAAGGTAAAAGCCAGTGGGGCTGGCTGTTTTTCTTGCAAATACATTATCTCTTCTTTTTAAAATCTCAGCTCTCTGAGTCACAATCACCATGTCCCTTTAGGAAAGAAGTGTAATTTGGAGTGAAGTGTGAAAATGTACAAGACTTAAAAAATCAGAAGGCAATTGAGATAAGAACCCAGTGCTACTTTTTAATAAACTGTTTTTAAGTGACATCTAATTTGGGAGATGGATGAGGAAGAAGGTAGAAGATACTGAATTGCAATATTTGATTGCCTGTGTTTGATAATGAAGCACTTTCTACCAGATCATCTTACAAATGGTTGCACACACTTGTCATTCCTACAATCACATATAAACAAAAAGCTTTCTGTTGCATCACCAACACTTGAAATAATAGCTGGTATCAATATGTTCTAGACAAAATACAGATTAGAGACTTCCTTCTTCTGGCTCCACAAATTAATCCTCCACCCCATAATTGCATGCTAGGGAAGAGTCACGTACACATCTGCCTCTAGGGAGGTTTTACATCTCCAAAGCTGTCTTTAGAAAAATTATTTGTTTACAGTCTAATGCACAACTGATAGCAGCAAGCCCAGGATCCAGCCACAGCCCCACCCTCAAGCTAGGGTATTCATCACATTAATAAATAAAAATAAAGCTACTTTCCTCTAAAGCTGGTGACCAGACAGCACACCCTTAACAACAAAGGTCCTGACTCAGCCATAACAGGGTACCACTCTTGTCAACTCTGCCTTAAAAGGTTGTGCTTGGAGCTGGCTTCCCAGATCGATCACGCATCTGTTCTGCAATCAGACCCACTCTCATCAGCAAAATCAGCTTTCTGCATCATCTAAGGCTCTTCTTTGAACATTGCCTAACTAATTACACACATAGAGATATGGTTTGTAAGAAAGGCACTGGTCCCAATAGATCAAACAATCCCCAATGCATGTTTGCAGCCTCATCTCTAACCCTAAGCAAAAACTCAGGGCAGCAAGGGTGGGGACAGCTGTTCCACAACAAATTTCATCTTTCATCCCTTACTCAATCAGTTTCATACCCCCACCAGCTGGCAAAGGGGTGTGATGAAAGCACCTCTGGAGCAGTGAAGTGTTTAGAGAGCAAATTCTATTGCTCTGTAAAATGCATAGAACAAATTTGCAATAGTTAACCACCTGCAGAATTAGGTATTGTAGTTTTTTGGATTGTCTTTTGAAAGTGTGTTGTAGGTTTCTCATAAGAAGCAAGACAAGGAGAAGCTACAGGTGAAATGATTGCTCAGCTTTCCCAAAGACAGTACTAGACCTGCCTACTCTTTTTTGAACACTTCTTCGTGCTGGCCCAGCTCTTCTCCAGCCTCACAGTTAGCTTAGAAGGTGAAGGCTGAAAAAAAAAGGCTGCTCATCTTTTATTAAGGTCTGTGGCTGGCTCAACCTGGAGTCTGCCAGGAGACTACATCGGTGCCAGGGAAGTAGATGCTCCTCCAAAGGCAGCCAAGTTGTGCCTCAAACAGTACAAAACAGGTACAATCTTACTACAAGGGCTGAGCTGATGCCCTGGCTGTCCCTGCCAAGGAGTCCATTTGTATATCCCCAACTGTGCTCCTCACCACTCGTCCCACCCTTGCTACTGTGTTCCAGCTCCATCAGCATACAGAGGTTGTTAGCCCAGAGGAAAAATAATTAGGAAAAAGAAAGTGGGTGGCTACCTTCTTGGGTAACGAGCAAAATAAATCAATGAAAGGAAGGGCCAGCCGCAAAATAAAGCCAGTAGAGGATAAAAGCACCTCTTTCAGAGGCAACAGGCTTTTAGAGCAGCTCAACTGCTTAAAGAAATGCAGCCTCAGGCTTTCTTTAAAACCCCGGTGCAGAGAAAATGTTCAACCTCAGGGGGTGTCAGATGACTTTGCAGGGAGCTCAGAGATTATTTGCTTGAATGTACATGTCTCTGTTAACCCTTCTCCCTACACCTAACTGTGAGGGACTATCCAAGGGACTATTAAAATCACCAGAGATGCTGTAGAGAGCTTTTATAGGGATCTATATATGAGAAACTCACATATATACAGGTGAATTTCAGGAAAAGAAAGAAAGAACTTGACACTATTAACTGTGCAGTGCTATTTGAATTTGAGCTGCCTGAACTGTAAATCCACAAAGCACTACACAAATTCTACTATATAATTTTTTTCCTGGTTACAGTTAATTCATGACACATTTAATCCATTAAGATTAATCCACTTAGTTAGACTGTATAAAGCTACAAACTCCTATGGATTCACATACTGAAAGGAAACAAGATGAGTCATCCACAAGAAATACATGTGTAATGTAAAACTCTGTGAGGTAATCCTGGCAGAAATTACTTCCTTCAAAATTTCCTCCAAAGACTTCTCAGCATGAGGAAAAAATTGCCATGCACATGTGCAGAGAAACACAACTCTCATCACAGTTTAGTGAACTAGCACGTTGCCAAAAATTGCTCTGTTTAAAATTTTATGTGAAGGCAAATATGAATTTCAGTGCAGGGCCTGATTACAGTATGTCTCTGCCTCCAATGCACACTAGTATGAGAAGCTGTTGCACAGCTCCATGGACAGTCACACTACCTGCCCTACCACAGTCCTCTCACCTCACAACGGGTACTTAAAGGATTACCCTTCAAACACTCAGTTTCTCCAAGCACTATTCCGGGTTTGAAACATGGTCGTGAATGTTTTAGCAGTACAACAGCAGTGTTAGGAAAATACAGTACATTTGGAGAGAAAAAAATGTAGTTTCTGCAGTGTCAGTACTTGAAATTGGAAATTCCCTGCTCATATCTGCATGCGCAACGTTCAAAGGCTGGTATTGGCATCAGTGTCATGGGCGGCTCCTAATTCAATATTGAGTAATAGTCAAATGCGGGAAAGGATCTGTCTCCACTTGATTCCACACTCTGCTTGCTTACACACCTGCAACCCTTCCACTTCTCAGCCTTGCAACTTCTCCTATCCCATTCAGGAGAATCTCCCATGTGCTGAGGCAGAAAATGCAGATTCTGTTTTGGCTAGACTCCTGAATTTTGTGTTGTGCAGGAAGTTACAGGAGCCAGAAACCATGTCCCAAACCTTCCTGGGATTCCTTGGATCTGTCATCTCCCTTATCTTCTCAGCACAGTGTGGCCAAAAGCAGAAATCTGGCTTTGTCAAGCTTGCATTACACTGGTAAAACTACTACACTTGGGTTATATCCTAGTGAATGATTAAGGTACCTTTAGGAAACTAATCTAGGAAGGTATTCACTTAGCATGTGACTTACAGAATCTTGTTTTGAAACTCTATGCAAAACACCAGGAACCTGATTTTTCCAACACAGGTCTGTGGATCACAGACTAAAAAAGGAATTTCAGACAGATACACAAACACCAAAACCAACCAACCAAAAAACCAAATAAACAAACAAACAACTAAAAAATAGAGAGTGAAAGGAAAAAAAATAGGGAAAAAACTGTATCCAAAGTTGTTGCACAGCACAGGAGGAAGTGTGAACAGCATCATGCCACTGTCACTTTCTCCTTCTTGTCAGACTCTTCTTTACCCCAAACATTTCCACTTCAGAGCTGGCCTCATTCAGAAAAGAAAGCTATTTAAAAAGAAAAAATGTCTTGGCCAATCCATGCTAAACAAAACTATACATACTATGATATTATTTCAGAGTTCCTCCCTGCTGTAACTTTCCTTTTGCTGCCTCTTTCTCCAGTATTCCCCTGTAAAATAGGCTGGGTTGGGCTGGGCCAAACCCTGACTATCTGTCTCCAGCTCCCTGTTGGCACTCTGCTTCTCAACTGGTGCATCACCTACTGTGCCTATGCTTGCACTCCCTGGAAAACCACACTTGCAGCTGCAGTATTGGATGACTCTTTCAGCACTGCAGAAGCATGTAAAATCTACCAAATTGTGCCTAGAAGAAGACAGTAGTCACAGGGCACATACTCAGTGAAAGTAGATTATAGGGCAGCCCTAACCAACTTGTTAAGCTTTTCTGTTGTTTTTGGACAAACCTCACTCAGGCCTCATTCAGGCAGTGTTTATTTCCACGCTGAAAAAGATTGTTAGTCTCAGGCAAGCACAGTGAAAATTACAAGTCAAATGGGACACAATTAAAGCCAATCTCAAGTAGAAAATTATTAATGATAATTTGTAATCAAGGGCTTTCATGTAAAAATAATTGGAAATAGCAAGATAAATCATATTTCTGAAAAGTAATATCTTTTGGCAGTCCCTGTGTTTTTTAATACCTTTTTACTAAGATGAAAGAGATTTTTATTAATAGCATTTTACCTTTGCTCTAGCCTTTTAGGAAGAAGTCTGACATCTTTGAAAAGTTTCCTTATGAAGCTGAGTAGGTGTGTATATGGCTTCAGACCTACACAGGACAGCTGCTAAGAAGCAGTTGCACGTCAGTTTGGCACTGAAGTCAAATAGAATTTCTGCTTTCCTGTGGTTTATATTTAATTTTATCTGTTCTAATCATGTTTAAAATTTCATTTATTAAAAATATTCATAAGAAACTCTAACAGATCAATGGATCTCTGCAGTCACAAGTCTGTAAATTTACTCTGCCTCAGATGAATCACTCACAAATGGACACATATAGAAAGTAGTCAGGAAATAGTTTTATGGGCAACATCTCAGAAATCACATCTACTATACAGGCTTGATATTCAGATTAAGACTGAAGAGAGAAGGTTCCATTATAGTCTTTTCTGTAAGGACGAATACACTGAGTTTCAGGAGAATGCATGAGTCTGGAAACACAGTAGATGAAATGGACTAGATGGGAAGGGAAGGGAAGGGAAGGGAAGGGAAGGGAAGGGAAGGGAAGGGAAGGGAAGGGAAGGGAAGGGAAGGGAAGGGAAGGGAAGGGAAGGGAAGGGAAGGGAAGGGAAGGGAAGGGAAGGGAAGGGAAGGGAAGAGGAAGGAATAGCTTCAGCTAATACAAGTGTAATTCTGATGTAGTAGTAATTTCCAGCTGCCACTACTAAAGAAGTGGAAGTGCTGAGGGCTGTTTAATGATGGCCCAGGGCTTAAGGACAAAGGTAAATTATGATTCTGTTTCCGTTTTTTTATAATTTCTCAAATGTACAATTTTCTCCACATCCACTTCTCTCCTTTGTAAACTAAAAAAGCCATGCCATCTGCTGTATTGTCTGGAGAAAGAGATCAATGGTACAATATTGAAATGTTACTACTTCAGATCAGTAACATGATTTAGTAAAAGAAATTCTATGACAAGAAGCCCTACAGTTTCATTTGGAGTATTGATATGCCTGAGCACTTGATGGGATGGAAAAGCACATAGTGGATGGAAGAAAAACAGCTGTGAGGCAAAGACATATGAGGATCATAAAGACAGAATAGAAAGGGAGTGTGAGGAATTTCTGAAAGGCTGAAGAGCTGAAAAAGGACAGATAGGTAAGAAAACATGACAAGGTACTGAAATGAAATGCAAACATGAGGGACAGGAGTTGCTAAGGAACATGCAAGGAAACAGTATAAGTAGAGATCATTGACAGGACTGCAAAGAAGACTGAAGCACAGAACAACTAGGGACAGGAGACTGCCTAGGTTAGGAGCTGGCCTCATCTCATGACAAAGCAGAGGGTGAATAAACATTCACTTCACTCATCTGAAGTAGAAGTGTGGCAACACAGAGTTGAGTTTGGAGCTGAAATTGCCATATGTATTAGGAGTGGTTCCTTCTCCTTCAAAGATCAGAAGGTAGACTGAAGAAAGCAAAGGTATTGCAAACATAAGCAAGCATGGGGATAGATGATAATTAATTGCCCTGTGTAACTTTTCCACCAGCACTTCAATTCTGAGATGGTTTGAACATGTTGTGCAACATTGCGTTTCTTGCAGCATAGCTGTGGGAGGAACAGTGGGACAATGTGTACAACCTCACAATGCAGATGGAGATGACTGGATGGGCCTCAGACATGGTGCACTAGGGTGCATATGGAAATTTCACATTGTTATAGCGCCACAATTGCAGCTAAACAGCTTTTCCCCAGCTCATACAGGAGATACCACCTGTCTTCCTGCCACAATTGTATTTAGCAAGCCAGGTCTGTTCTAGAATCATAGAATCATAGAACGGTTTAGGTTGGAAGTGACCTCAAGGATCATCTAGTTCCAATCCCCCGCCATAGACAGGGACACCTCCCACTAGAACAAGTTGCTCAAGGCCTCATCCAACCTGGTCTTGAACACATTCAGGGAGGGAGCAGCCACAATCTCCCCGGGCAACCTGTGCCAGTGTCTCACCACCCTCACTGGAAAGAACTTCTTCCTAACATCCAGTTTAAATCTCCCCTCTGCCAGTTTAAACCCATTAGTCCTCCTCCTGTCTTTATAAGACCTTGTAAATAGTCCCTCCCCAGCCTTCCTGTAGGCCCCCTTCAGATAGGCCACTACAAGGTCTCCTCGAAGCCTTCTCTTCTCCATGCTGAAGAACTCTCATAGCCTGTCCTTATAGCAGAGCTGCTCCAGCCCTCTGATCATCTTTGTGGCCCTCCTCTGGACTCGTTCCAACAGTTCAATGCCCTTCTCGTATTGGGGGCTCCAGAACTGTATACAGTACTCCAGGTGGGGTCTCACAAGAGTAAAGGGGAAGAAATTACTTCCTCTAGCTATTACATATAAGAAAAATGTGCATTGCATAGTAAGATCTTGCTATTTAATTTTGGGTCACTCTGATAGACCCACATCACTTTGATGGCAAAAATCAGAATGATTTTCTCCAAGTAGTTGCAGTTAGAGTATATCTGGCTGTGATCTATCAGACAGAAATGCCTGTGAGCATGGTGAGTGGCTGACATATGGTGCATTCAACATGTTCAAAGACAGCAAACCCTCTGGGATTAGCATGCTAAAAGAGATAAACCTCTGCAACATATACTTTTCAGTTACACACATGCTCACTCTGTGTGATGTACAGTTCTATGCAAGTCATTATGCTCACTATGCAAGCATAATGACCTGTTGTGTGTAACAAGGCATATCATGACTAGAAAGGTAAAGTAGCCTCACCCCCGAAGTTAATATAAACCCAGATATATATCTAATGGGGGAAAAAATCAATCAAACAAAATATCAAACAAACAAAAACCAAACCCAAACCAATCCAAAAGAAATCCCACAAAACCCTTTAACCTTCACAACATCAAAGAACTAGATAAAAACCTACAAAATTACCTATCAAATATTCTGAAGTCCAAGCATAATATCAAACCCTAAGAGTTCATACTAATATTTGCCATGAAGCTATGAAAAGCTGTAATTCAAATTATAAGGGAGTTATAAATTAATACATTTACTAAGACTTTTTTGAAAGGTCATTTGGCATTTCTATTAAAACTGCTACTTCTGGAGTCATGTGAGAAGGTCAGACACTCAGCTACTGTTCAAAGAGATGCTTCAGTCATAGAGAAAAATCTTGAAACCTGGGAGCTCTTGGTGATCCTGGAGAGCTCGTTCATGTCTTTGAATGCAGAGAGCTGGCTAGTCTGCATTACTCATGAAGGGTAAAACTGCTTAGAATTCTTCCTCTTAAATGCTCTCTCACTTTTCATTCATCCTTTTTTTTTCTGTAATCTTCAGCCACTAATACTGAACATTTCACAGACAATAGAGGTTCACAAGTTCAATCAGCTTGTACACATCAGTCATCAGCGAAAGCTTCTTCTACATCTGAGAATCTGCTTGCTGCTTCACATTAGACCAAGTGAAGGATAGCTGCAAGTCCAGTCTTCATTACTTAAAAATAGTTTTGCAAACAAAGCAGTCTTTAACAGACAAGGATGAAACTCCTCACACTCTCCAGACATGATTCAGCAAGAAACTGGTTGAGCTAAAACGAATATACACAAAGCCTAGGGCAAACCCCAGAGTGAGGCAGGATTCCCAAGAACATCTGAAATAATACTAATATTCATACTTGATTACTTCTCGTTGATGTTCTACAGAGTGATTACCAGAGTGTTGAGTAGCCTCTTACCTTACTACACAATTTTTCTTTGTCCAGTGTCCCATAGATAGCAGTGGACAAAGATAAAAAATAGGCAGACAGGTGAGTGCCTGAAATTCTGCAAGTTTGCTAAAAATTTTCCCCAAAATTCACTCTGAGGTGAATTGTCATACAAGGAAAAAAATAGCAGTTGTGTGTAGAGGGTTGCATGTGCATAATTGATATGCATATACACCTATTTATAATTTTACCCACTACACAGCTGGTTCACCATGTAGAGAAGTTGGTTTACCATAAGCAATTATCTAGGTCTGCCTTTGGTTTTAATTTCTAATAAATAAACTCCAAGGCTGTAATTCTCTGCAGTTGCCAAAGAAAATTACAGACCTGTGATCACCAAAGCTATCTCAGAGCTGACCTGCCCCTGATCCTGCTCCCCATCCCTGGCGCCAGTGGTAACAAACAGCATGGAGACAACACTGAACATAGGAAAATCATCGTGCATGGGGAAGGCATCATGTGGGAAATCTACTGAATTAGGCAATCCTACAGTGGGGAAGGAAAGACTGGCTCCTTCCACAGATCATCCTGATGGCACACCTCAGTGTCCCTCACCAGCATATAATGCATGGCAAGCACGTGATATATTGACACAGTTCACATCTGTACAATTTGGAACAACCTCCAGGATGTTGAACATGCCAGGTGAGAATTCACACTATGCTAAATGGTAATGTGTCTTCCCCTGTACATTTCCAAACCCTTGGGGGCTGGGAGCTCCCATTCATTTTTTTGTGAGTCTTACGAAGTTTTTCTTTGGACAGGTTTAACTTTGATTCTTCTTTCATTGAAACCAAACCATGCACAACTCTGCAGAAAGCAATGGCACTGACTTCAGGGTGCTCCCCAGGCTAGTGCTTTCTGGGCAAAACAAATGCTTTCTTATGAAATTAAAAGGCAGGTACCTGGTAGATACAATATCTACAAGTTTTATCCTGCAAACTGCACTTTAGCATATGGGTCTGTAACATTAGGGAGTCTGTAATACCAGAATAACTCATTTATACAAAATATTTGTGCTTGCCTTTATAATTTGAAACTTACACTAGTCTAAAAAAAATATTTGCAATGGCAGAATGTTTGCAATCCCTTTTCAAAACATGAAGACAAGCAATCTGGCAACAATATAGAACTCTACAGTGATTTTATGCAAAGGTTTCAGGAAGGGTGGCTTAGCTGCCTTCTTAAGGAAACAATGCCCAGGAGATTATGCTGTCTGCATGTTCCCTTGTAAATTTTGAGTTTTCACTGACAGCAGAATAGTCCTCTGCAAAATAATTAAAGTTTCACATGTTTTGTGAAAAAAGTGATGACCAAATAGAAGAGAAAGTCTGCAAGAGTCCTGACCAGTAAAAACTTCAGCCTGATTAGGAAGTTAGAAGAGGAGGAAGAGTAAGAGAAATGCTCAAATCATTGCAAATATTTAACTGGACCTTGCAATCAACTGTAAGCTATAAACCAATGGGAAACCAGTGTTGCTATATTTAATGATCAGGGAATGACTTTTTAAACACAGAAATATTATGGTAGGATTAAACAAATATGTTGACAGCATTGGCTGCTCCAAGAATCCAGCTTAAACCCA
Source organism: Ramphastos sulfuratus (assembly GCA_013399055.1). Classification (NCBI taxonomy): domain Eukaryota; kingdom Metazoa; phylum Chordata; class Aves; order Piciformes; family Ramphastidae; genus Ramphastos; species Ramphastos sulfuratus. The sequence continues at coordinate 1,071 of WBNM01027873.1, read as the reverse complement.
TTATTCCTTGTCCTGTCATTATAAGACCTTGTAAATAGTCCCTCCCCAGTCCTCCTGTAGGCTCCCTTCAGATACTAGATGGCCACTACAAGGTCTCCTCGAAGCCTTCTCTTCTCCAGGCTGAAGAACCCTCATAGCCTGTCCTCATAGGAGAGCTGCTCCAGCCCTCTGATCATCTTTGTGGCCCTCCTCTGGACTCGCTCCAACAGTTCCATGCTGTGTACAGCATTCCAGGTGGGGTCTGACAGAAGCAGAGTAAAGAGGGGGAGAATCACCCCCTGCTCTTGCCCTGCCGGCCACACTTTTCTTGATGCAGCCCAGGACTCGGTTGCTGTCTGGGCTGCATGCGCACATTGCTGGTTCATGNCTGCAGGTTCATGTTGAGCTTGTCATCAACCCAGACCTCCAGGTCCTTTTCCTCAGTGCTGCTCTCCAGCCATTCACCACCCAGCCTGGATTTGTGCTTGGGATTGTTCTGACACAGGTGCAGGACCTTACATGTGGCCTTGTTGAGTTTCATGAGGTTGGTCTGGGCCCACCTCTCCAGCCTGTCCAGGTCCCTCTGGATGGCATCCCTGCCCTCTAGCAAGTTGACTGTGCCACACAGTTGGTGTTATCTGCAAGCCTGCTGAGGGTGCACTCAATTCCTCTGTCCATATGGCTGACAGAAATGTTAAACTGGTCCCAGCACTGACCCCTGAGGGATGCCACTTGTCACTGGTCTCCAGGTGGACATTGTGCCCTTGATCACAACTCTCTGCATGCAACCACTCTGCTATTCCTTATCCAGCGAGTGCTCCACCCATCAAGTCAGGAACCTACTCTGTAAAACGATCTTCTTTTCTCAAGACATTTCAAAAAGTGCTTCCAAAGCAAAGAGGTCATCCTGACCATAAAAAAAGACATGGATTTCCTTTATGGTGGTGAGAATTATGATCTTGTCCGGTATTGTCTTAATGAAAGAATATTCCCTTGTTTCATGGAAACTTTGAATGTCTAGTACAACATCAAATGGAGCAGAACTTGAAAGTAGTCTGTACATTTAATTTCACACACACAGTATAGCAAGGT